>JAJAGP010000272.1:0-37500 GCA_025084515.1 Ancistrus triradiatus | reverse complement strand
TTAATCAATAACGAATTACATTTTCTGTTTTCTCTCCGAGCTGTGTTCCGGTGCCAGTTCCAGCCCCACACATGATGTTCATCCGCTGCAGCTCCAGTCAAGCTGCTTCCGTCATCAGCTCCAGCCCCATCATACCTGGGCCACTTAATGTCAATGTGCATACTTCACATTTTATTCGAACTTTGACTCCATGACTTTAGTTTCCTTCTTAGATTTATCATCTACGCCACCCTAGGAGGTTGGGTCCCTTTTTGAGTCTTGGTCCTCCCAAGGTTTCTTCCTATAACTCAGGGAGTTTTTCCTTGCCACTGTCACCCTAGGCTTGCTCAATTTGAGATTGGACGTAGTTATTAGGAGATAATCTAAACTTGTAAAGTTGCTTTGAGACAATGCTCCATTGTAAAAAGCGCTATATAAATACATCTGACTTCATTATGGCTCATGTCCTATTATCATTTTTGTAACAAGACTCTTAATTAATCAGCTTTATATCAAATGACTCATGTCACTCTTGGAACAACAGTTATTAACAGAAGGTCATTAATTAGCTCAACAGGTCAAAAACTGAGCACTATACCCTGATTGGTTTGAGTTTTTATGCATACACAAGCCAAAAGGAGCGAAAGATTTCAGATAACGTTCAAGGAAAAGTCACCCAAAATGAAAAAACTTCAGTAAAGATCCATGATAAAACTACTTAATTAAAATAACGAATTACATTTACTTCGTTACTGTCCACCACTGAACATCAGACAGGTAAACCAAAAGAGCAGTAGTATTCAACGTCTTACCTGAGGCAGGGAAGGAGCAGGGGCGAGGTTGACATCATTCTGTGCTGGGAACTCACCCACCACTGGACCTGCCGCATAAAGGGTTAGTATAACAATCAATGAAACACTAGTTCATTGTTCAGCTCATCCACCTACCAGAGCTAATGAACCCAGTTTTTTCCCATATACAAATAAACCCTGCTTAGTACTTACAGGAATCCATCTCCCGAGACAGCACATGCACAGACACCTTGTGCCTCTTGGGAGCATCAATGGCCAACAGATCCTGCAAATGACACAATGAGAGACTGAAACACTGCAAGAGAGCATGTTTGTAAAGGAATGAATCAGCAACTGTGTAAAATGCAGTTAAGGCTTGGGCTGATGATCGGTATTACTAAGTACAGAGGTACCTTGGAACTCGTCGAATTCGGTTCTCAGCGAATTTTGACAAGAAAAATGTGTCTCGGTTGTCGGAGTTTGCTCGGTACTCGGCATACTTGCTTAAGCTTGCATGAGTCGAGTGACTCGATTCAGCCTCAACGACTCACGAGTCAGTACACAGTGATTCAGGTTCACAAAAGCTCTCGCTCCTTGAAGATCTCCGTGTTTTTCTTTATTTCTACATCTACAGCACTGTATGCTTAGTGAAAGTGTCTCCATGGGTCGTAAAGAGGTTACTATTGATTTACTAGACCCAAACGAAAGGGAAACAGGACCTGAATCCACCAGAACACAGGCTGCAGTTAGCATTAATGCTGCTAATGATACATTTAAACTTATGATGGATTTGTCAGAACATATCCCCTTCGTAAAGAAGGGCGCACCTGTACAATACAACTCCATTAATGCATTTAATCCTTATTCAGTGTGGATTTTCTGGGGGTCTGGTACGAATTCATTTAATTTACATTAATCCTCAAAGTTTGCTCAGTACTCGACAAGCCTTCTGGAAAAAATGACATCTACATCTAGGCATTCAACAGACGTCCTTATCCAGAGCGACTTACAATTGATACAATCTCACAAGCCAAGCCATTGTGGGTTAAGGGTCTTGCTCAAGGACCCAACAGTGGCAGCTTGGCAGAGGTGGGATTTGAACTCTGGACCTTCTGGTCCTTAGTTCAGTACCTTACCCGCTAGGCTACCACAGTCCTTTATTTAACAACAAGAACCGACGTACCACTGTGTGGGTCTGTGTGTGTATGCATATATATTTTACATCTGAATGACAGAAAACTAGTAAGAGTGAACTCGTGACACCTGCTGACAACAACATGGTAAACATCTCATTTGTTATCAGGATGTCTTTCAAATTTTATAAAACATACAAAGATAAGAATGACTATTGTACAGCACAGTACTGAATGTTTTAGTATTGTGATTTATTGTTTAAAATAAAACACCATGTGCAAAGTATCTAAACTACTCTGTGACTATGGCAAAGTCCATTCCGGTCAATGTCCTGTTTCACAGAACGTAATGCAGACATTAAACAGTGCATACCTGTATAAAGATTTGGGAACGTACTCTGGAAGGTTTTGGACATCATGGATCAAGTGCAAAGCCAAAAAAAAATTAAGTAAATGACGGAAACTAGCCACCACTTGGATGTCTGATGTCATGTGGGTTAAATTCGATTTTTTGCTAAGCATTGCTTTTAACATGGAAAAGAAATCCAGCTTTCTGTGAGAGTATAACGGGTTCCTCTACTGGCCAGGCAGAAGGCAGAGGGAGATAAAAGGTGTAAAGAAGCCCGCAGTTCTCTATTCAGCAAAATGTGTGCCGAGGCTTCAGCAAACAGCAGCTGCTCTTAAACATGCAAATGTGCGTCATGGAGATAAAGCTGTCACAAATAACGAGCTAACAGACTTACCTTGTAGAACTCCATAATGTTGTCCTTTGTCAATGTTTTCAGGTAGGCAACTTCAATATTATCTGTGGGGAACAGATCATGTTAAACATCCGATCTGAATTGC
The DNA here is from genome assembly GCA_025084515.1 of Ancistrus triradiatus. Classification (NCBI taxonomy): domain Eukaryota; kingdom Metazoa; phylum Chordata; class Actinopteri; order Siluriformes; family Loricariidae; genus Ancistrus; species Ancistrus triradiatus. The sequence goes on along the minus strand of JAJAGP010000272.1, from coordinate 34,751 downwards.
TCCGGTGTTATCAGTGTATGCTTTTCTCGGTTTAGTTAACTTAAAGCTTTCAGATAGACAAAATGGTTGTTGAAGTGGTGGAGCCATTTTCCATAAAAGGTGTTGTGCTGGGTGCACTGCAGTCGAGTGTGCCGCTCACCCCTGTCAAAGTGATACTGTTGTGATATGATCTCGCCCCAGTACTTGGCGCACTCAGCTGCCAGCTTCTTGGGCTTGTCGAGACGGCGGATGGCCAGAGCCTGAATGTGTTTTTGGAAGGCCTCGTCATTCATGTCCTCTTAAAACTCTTCTCCATGGTCTGAGGAGGCTTCCACCGTGACTCCACGGTAGTGGGGGCATTTTCTGACTGGATGCTGTGAACGAAGCCCCGCACACAGTTAGCCTACGTGCACCACTGAAACACGATGTAGCCGAAGGAAACACAAAAGAGCAGAGGGGACTGAGCTTGTGTGATGCTGCAAAAAATGGTCAACAAGCTGTATAATTATCGTAGGTACACTTCACTGTGAGAAACAGAATCTAAAAAAATCCAGATAATCACATTGTATGATTAACTAATTAATTTGCATTTTAATGCATGAAATATGTATTTGATCACCTACCAACCAGCAAGAATTCTCTCACACAGACCTGTTAGTTTTTCTTTAAGAAGCCCTCCTATTCCACACTCATTACCTGTATTAATTGCACCTGTTTGAACTCGTTACCTGTATAAAATACACCTGTCCACACGACCAATCAATCACACTCCAACCTCTCCACCATAACCAAGACCAAAGAGCTGTCTAAGGACACCAGGGACAAAATTCTAGACCTCCACAAGGTTGGGATGGGCTACATGATGATAGGCAAGCAGCTTGGTGAGAAGGCAACAACTGTTGGCGCACTGACTGTCAATCTTCCTCAGTCTGGGGCTCCATGCAAGATCTCACCTCAGAGGTAAAGGATGATTCTGAGAAAGGTCAGGAATCAGCCCAGAACTACACGGGAGGACGTGGTCAATGACCTGAAGAGAGCTGGGACCACAGTCTCAAAGATTAACGTTAGTAACACACTACGCCTTCATGGATTAAAATCCTGCAGAGCATGCAAGGTCCCACTGTTCACGCCAGCACATGCCTAGGCTCGTTTGAAGTTCGCCAATGACCATCTGGATGATCCAGAGGAGGCATGGGAGAAGGTCATGTGAACAGATGAGACCAAAATAGAGCTTCTTGGTATCAACTCCACTCGTCGTGTTTGGAGGAAGAAGGAGGAACAAATCCAAGAATACCGTTCCAACCGTTAAGCATGGGGGTGGAAACATCATACTTTGGGAGTGCTTTTCTGCAAAGGGGACAGGATGACTGCACTGTACCGAAGGGAGGATGGATGGGGTCCTGCATCGCGAGATTTTGGCCAACAACCTCCTTTCCTCAGTAAGAGCATTGAAGATGGGTCATGGCTGGGTCTTCCAGCATGACAATGACCCGAAACACACAGCCAGGGCAAGTAAGGAGTGGCTCTGTAAGAAGCATATCAAGGTCCTGGAGTGGCCTAGTCAGTCTCCAGACCTGAACCCAATAGAAAATCTTTGGTGGGAGTTGAAAATCAATGTTGCCCAGCGACAGCCCCAAAACTTGAAAGATCTGGAGAAGATCTGTATGGAGGAGTGGGCCAAAATCCCTGCTGCAGTGTGTGCAAACTTGGTCAAGAACTACAGGAAACGTCTGACCTCTGTAATTGCAAACAAAGGTTTCTGTACCAAATATTAAGTTCTGTTTTTCTTATGTATCAAATACTTGCTTGATGCAATAAAAAGCAAATTGATTATTTAAAAATCATCCAAGATTTTCTGGATTTTCACAGTTGGTGTACCTACGATAAAAATTACAGACCTCTCCATTCTTTGTAGGTGGGAAAACGTGCAAAATCGGCAGTGTATCAAATACTTATTTTCCCCACTGTACATATGCATATCATGTGTTAAAATTGCTTAGACAAGGAAAATACCTGGTAAACGACCTCTCAGAACAACCAAATCGCTAGGTTAGGAGTTCATTTCCTGATCGCCATGTCTGCCCCTGGGCCATGTCCATGGCAAGTATGGTTGTGGAAAGAGTTTTATGTCAAAGATGCATTGCAATTCTGCTGTTTCCAGTGAAGTCTGTCGTCTGTGTACGTCTGTTCTATGCGTGACTTCAGCTTTATTGAAAGGAACGTCATAAGTGTCGCTGCTTGTGTGGACTGTGGTAGCCTAGCGGATAAAGTACTGGACTATAGACCAGAAGGTCAAGGGTTCAAATCCCACAAGCTGCCACTGTTGGGTCCTTGTATCAATTGTAAGTCGCTCTGGATAAGGGCGTCTGCTAAATGCTGTAAATGTAAGTGTAAATGTTCTTAACCATTTCCTTTAGTCTTTGTTAAGGCCTTTTCACACCGCTTTTTACACACGTAAATAACGCACGTCCAGTTTTGAAAAAGAACACGCGCATATTAACGCCGTCCTTCACACAGAGTCCGAAACTGACGGACTGTATCGCTGTGTAAACTTTTTAATCTGAGCCTGTTCAAATTTCTGTATTGGTCGGATGTGTTAAAATCAGGCTAACCAATCAGAGCTCGGTTGTCAGGCAGAACAGCTCGTCCTACATGTAGCAGAGCACAAGAGCTTATAGGACAAGCAACATGCTGACTATAAAAACATGGATATTACAGAAAATATCTGGTGGAATATAGCTGAAAGGAGGGGAATAATGGTGATAAACCTCAGTGACTGTATGGAACTGTTTTCTTATTTATTTAAGAGCATTCTAATCTGTTCGAGCTTCCTGCACTAATCTTCTCTGTTTGTTTTTTTTTATTTTTTTGAAGTTGACGATATGAAAAAGACATGGCAGGACACATTAAAAGAAGGGACATTAAAGAAAGCAAAAGTGGACAGGGAGTTTGAGTGTTTAGACAAAAAAATGCATCAGACTTGGTGTGAAGGTACCACTACATTAAAAATTTCATCCAAAAATTGCATCTGTTATGAAAAAAGGCTGTTAGTAGTCGTCTTGTGTGGTCATAGGTGATGCATTCCAGTTTGAGATGGGTCTGATCCGATATCAGTATAGTCCGATATTGACGTAATTGACTCATCGGATATCGATCTATATTCCATACCACATCTTACCATGAGCACATAGCAACTGAGTGAGCATATTAGCTGTTGGTTTAACTAAAATATCGTTTGTGTGGAGATTTTTTTTAGTCTGGAAACACCAAAAAGCAAGACAGCATGTTGAAAACCTTAAAATCCAGTACCAGCATACTCAATCAGCATATTAAAGTAAAAAAAAAAAAACCTCCTGTATAGGCAGTAGTGCACTGGAATCGGATCAGAACTGAAAAATGTGGATTGGCACATCAATTCCAGTAGTAGGGGTTGCCTGTGATCTGTGTTTGGCATGTCACGCTGTCAAAAACATATGCGTCAGTCTGATGTCCAATACGGGCCCCTGAGGTTTTCAAGATGGATTGTCTTTTTTTTACCCCATTGATGGAACTGCCTCATGGAGCTAATTTGTCTGGCATGTGTTCCACTGTTCGCCATTTGTCCTTGGTGTAGGAGTTTATTACGAGTTTGAAAAATCATCTGCATTGCAAATCTATCAACACATTGAAGTCATAACGGCACTGCAGCATAGTTAATATTTCTGTAGCAAATTGTCCATGACCTGGATAAACATCGTTTCATGCGTGCAACATACCCAGCTGTTCCTTGGTGCGCAACGTGTTGAAGCATGGCTCATTGGTGATCTGACAGAACAGCTCTAACAGCATGTTGTCGTGTGTGGTCTGCATGTCCGTCTGGTAATAGATCTCTATACCACAATTATTATGGACCTCATTCTTCTGCTGGTACACATACCAGCCACCTGATAACCACAAAGAATTGGACTTGTACAAGATCCATCACACACAGAAAACATACAAAACACAAATACAGGAACCACGGATTTCTATAAGCATTTCCAACTCATTTCAATAACTGATGAAAACTATTTCACTACAGCTCTAGTAAAGAGTCTTGCCTCTGATAAACTATAAAAGCAATCAGCACACATGCTGCTTCCAGCACTGTCAAGCACTAGCTTCCTACACAAGACTGAATGTGCCATTTCTATCACATAAATGGTTCAATACATTCTTTACAGCGATGAAGCGTACGAGCATTTGCCGGATATTAAATAGAATCTTTATTTAGCACCTGGCGCAGTTCAGAACCAGGAGCTGAAATGCAATAGGAGGAAAGAAAGATTTCCTGCAGTATTTAGGCATGACTAGGCAGTAATTAATAGCATTTGTGAGCTGCTACAAAGAACAGCAGCATTACTCTCCCTATTCGGTTGCCTACAGATTCCTTCTTAGAGTGAAACGTACATATAACCAGTACAATTAATACAGTGATTATATTCTTCGTTTTGCAGTGACTGAAAATGTTTAATATAACTGAAAATTAAGCATGCACAGTTGTGTTTGAACACACACTATATACATCACTCACACAGTTTTTCTCAGCTACCATTCTTTGCAAATCTGTTACTCGATTAACTACATATGTATAAAAATCCTTAAATTGTCACATTACACCCCCAAAATTAAAATAAATTAAATATAACATTGACCAGTTGAATTTAAACATTATAACCCTCAACGTCAATTTAAAAATTACATTGTTTAAAATCCTGATCAATGATTAAATCAAATTGGGAAAAGAAAACTGGTTTGAATAAGTGATCAGCCCCTTTAGAGCTGATCAACCACCTTCCATATCCTCACCTGACATCAACTGCAGTGGTTCTGATTTTAAACTTATAAAACAATACAACTGGATGAAGATTTCAACCCAAATAATTCACAATGGTTAGAAAGGTGCTTTCAAAAGGGCTCCTGGATAAAGTTGTGGAGAGGCACAAATTAGTAGAAAGATTATAAAAACTGATGCCTCAACAATCCCTCAAGAGTACTGTGCTTTTAAAGTGGGCCGTCCCTTCAGTCTGGTTGAGCAAGCCAGGAGAATACTGATGAGGGAAACATCCGACAGGTCAGTGGCAACTTTGAAGGACTTAAAAGACTGTATGGCCTTTGAGGACTTATGTCAAGGTGGCAGTAAGGAAGCCTCTTTTGAGAAAATGCCACACTGAGCTTCTGATTTCAGGTGGCAAAAGTTTAAGGATTTGTATTACACCAGCAGTTTTACTTCAGCAGGGGATGGGCAGTTGGTCAGGACTGAAAAGAAAAAGGTGGATGCTGGTGGATCAAATTCTTGAGGAAAAACTACAGCCATCTGCTTGACAGCTGAAGAGATGTCTGTAGACCATCTTGCCTAGGTGGCCTGGTGGTTAAGACACTATGAACCAGAATCTCCAGGGCTCAAATACCACCTCTGACACATTTACAGCATTTAGCGGACGCCCTTATCCAGTACGGCTTACAATTGGTACAGTCTTACAATCCAAGCAATTGTGGGTTAAGGGTCTTGCTCAAGAACCAAACGGTGGCAGCTTGGCAGATGTGGGATTTGAACCCTGGACCTTCTGGTCCAGAGTCCAGTGCCTTAACCGCTAGGCTACCACAGTCCCAGCTCCTTGAGCAAGACACTTAACCTACAATTGCTTGTATTGTACAGTGGGGCAAAAAAGAATTTAGTCAGCCACTGATTGTGCAAGTTCTCCTACTTAGAAAGATGAGAGAGGTCTGTAATTTTCATCATAGGTACACTTCAACTATGAGACACAAAATGAGGAAAAACAAAACAAAAAGTCACATTGAAAATCACAATGGTGGAAAATAAGTATTTGGTCACCCACAAACAAGCAAGATTTCTGGCTCTCACAGACCTGTAACTACTTCTTTAAGAAGCTCTTCTGTCCTCCACTTCTTACCTGTGTTAATGGCACCTGTTTGACCTCGTTTGAAACAATGTTTTTCCAGGTCATAGACAACAAAGGAGTGGCTCTGTAAAAAGCATTTCAAGGTCCTGGAGTGGCCTAGCCAGTCTCCAGACCTCAACCCCATAGAAAATTTGTGTTGCCTCAAAACATCACTGCTCTAGAGCAGATCTGCATGGAGGAATGGGCCAAAATACCAGCTACAGTGTTTGCAAACCTGGTGAAGACTTACAGGAAACGTTTGACCTCTGTCATTGACAAAGGTTATGTAACAAAGTATTGAGTTGAACTTTTGTTATTGACCAAATACTTATTTTCCACCGTAATTTACAATTAAATTCTTTCAAAATCCTACAATGTGATTTCCTGGATTTTTTTCTCATGTTGTCTCTCATAGTTGAAGTGTAGCTATGATGAAAATTACAGACCTCTCTCATCTTTCTAAGTAGGAGAACTTGCACAATCAGTGGCTGACTAAATACTTTTTTGCTCCACTGTAATTGTATCAATTGTAAGTCGTTCTGGATAAGGGCATCTGCTAAATGCCATAAATGTAAACTTTATTAATCAAACAGCTGATTAAACAAATAAACACTACAGTGGCTTAAGGACAGGGGCCCTGACTTAAATTTGTAACTGGATTTGAAGTAAGCAGTCTATTGCCTCTCACCATTAAAGGCCTTTTTACACAGAGTCCGGAAAAAAAAAAAAGAAAAAACGTCTGAAACTGATGGACTGTGGCTGCGTAAAATTTGTTGTGCTGTTATGAGTGGATCATACACAGCAGTGCTGCTGGAGTTTTTAAACACATCAGCGTCTGATGTGTCATTGCTCCCATCTGCAAAACTAACTCTGCATTATTTTTCCTTTAATCCCTCAGAGGTCCAGCTATGAATAGTCTTTTCTTTTTTTCAATTACTTGTTTTGATCTGCTTTTAATGGCAAAACACAGGATTTTGCTTTAATCTCTAACAAATATATTACTACAGCCTCCCGCAGTATTCTCGTTAGTAGTTTGTTTCCTCAGAGCATCTGTGTTCACAGGAGATTAAAGAAAGAATATAAAAAAAAAACTAAACATTTCCCACAGTGCCTACCACATAGGAGATATCCACACTGTACAAACAGAACCTGCACACTGGTCCAAGTCTATTGCTGCTATAGTGAAGCCCAATTTCCTCATCCCAATGTAAACTTGATGCCCCTTTCAGAACGAAGCAGTACAATTACAGGACCTGAAACAGGACTGGCTCAGTGTGTGAGGTGAATGAAAACAACGACAAGTGTGTGTGGCCTAGTGATATTACCTCTGGCATTACACAAGCAAGATCAATAGAGCTAGATCTTTGGGTGAGTAATGTTGTCTCAGATTTTGATGTGTGTATAGTAGTTCCAGAACTCACCATCTGGAACCTGCACCTCCCTGTAGCGAATGAGCTGGCTTGGGAGGAGGGGTTTGGTGTGAGCATGCTCAATCAGTGTGTCCTCCACCATCTGCATCATACTGAGAGCAGACTGGAGAGAAGAGACAGGATTGTAAACATGTAAAACAAACTAGATTATCCACATGGTTGTCTGTTATCCTTCTTTGGACCCATGGTGACTTGCATGCATGAAGAATATATGTAAAAATGTGCCGAGAATCGATTTCAATATTTCTTTGCAATATTTAACATTATCAGGCAATATTAGGCTATATCACTACTAAAATGCATTACCACTATAGACCTTTGGCTATGCATAGATAAAGGCCCTGCTTAGTCTCCTTGCATATTCACACACAGTACAAATCATCCCTAAAAAGACTCAAACCAACCTGTTTGGTGATGTTGCCATGCAGCAGGGATTCAATGTGTAACCGTGACAACAGCTGAGGTATGAAAGCCTTGAGGCGGAGCAGAGTCACATCTGAAACAGATTCAGATGTACACAATCAATCACACAGCCATTAATTGACATTATCAAGCCAAAAGCAGAGAAGAAAACAAGCTGTCATTGTGCATACAGACACACACAGAGACAAATGACTTAATACATACCAATCAACAGAAACTATTTCTATGCTGGAAATAACTCACAAATGGGGCGCTCACACACATACACGGCTACTCTAAATTCAAACAGTGTCTGACCCACATTCAGACAGAGCGGAGTGACTGAGGAAGCATGAGGTGGGCCATCAATAAGAGCGCGATCTCAAATAAGTATTTGATACAAGAGGGAAAGTCAGTAATAAAGAAGCAGCAGGAACATACAGACAGACAGCCTAAAAAGCCTAAAGGCAATATTCTGACAGAAAAGAGATACTAAAACGGAGAACAGCACGGAGACCAATTTGATCCCGACTACCAGAGACAAAGCATGAAAGCACATGATGAAGCACATAAAAGTGAAGGACTGTACAGAGAATAAGAAACAGAAGTCAATCAGAGGTAATGGTGGTTTGTAAAATGCAAGTGCAGCTTATTAAAGAAATTTTGCAAATTCATTCTGTGCCCTAAGGAAGTTAGCTATAGAATTATGCATCCTAAACACCCTAAACAAGTAGAATGTGTTTAATTTCTCTATCAACAATAAAGGATTAAATGATTCATTGTGGATCAAAATGTAGATGGGATCATTTCCACTTTTACAGGTGCTTCACTGATTTTATGTCCGTCCAGATTGGTCATGTGGGTGGTGCCCTCCCTCCACCTCGCTTTTCACCCAACTCCACCCTGCTCACATCATCTTACTCTTGCCTGGCTGCACATCACTGTAGTTTTACAAGCTGATCATGCCTGGTGTTCATCACAAATAAAGGTTTTTGACACGTGCCACAGGTTTTCTAGCAAGCAAACCAAGGCGATCCTGAATCTACATACAGAGGCTTTAAAGTGTCACTTTAACTGAAGGGAATGTTGCGAGAATTACATCCTCTGATCACTTAGGCTACATTCACACAGCAGGTAAAAGTGGCCCAAATCCAATCTTTTTTGTGGTGTGTGACACAGACGTGTTATCTTTGGGTCAGCAAGAACTGCAAAAAAAAAAAAAAAAAAAAAAAAAAAAAAAAGCCCCACTCATTCAGTTCCAATTTGGGACACACTTAAAATTTGTATAAAAAAATATATATATCTATCTATATAATTTTTTATTATTTTTTTTATTATTAAAAACGTTTTATAGAGATATATATATATATACACACACATACATACACATATATTCACACATATATATATATATACACACACACATACATATATACACATACATATCTATTTATTTTTTTTATTATTAAAAACACATACATATACACACACACACACACACATATATATATATATATATATATATATATATATATATGTATGTGTGTGTATATGTATATGTATGTGTTTTTAATAATAAACTAAAGTTAGTTAGTTAGCTATACATGTAACTTAATGCCAAGTTAAAACCTTAGGTACCTAAATGGCAGGACATTCCTAAAGAAATGGCCAAACATAGCCACAGGAGAACATGGCAGCAGTGTCAAAGGCAAACCAAAGAAGGGCCGTGGTCGAATAATGGGCCCTTTTTAACATGACCATTAAAGAAAGTGGCTCTTAGTGTTGATACCTCTGGACAAGTGGGTCATGTGAAAAATTGCTCTTTTGCACATGACCATCAGTTTAAGAGCATTAAATGTTCATATGAATGTCAGATATAGGTCACATTAAAAAGATAGTGTGAAGAGCCTTAATTTTTCTTTTATAAATAAAAGATAGAATAAAAAAAATCGTATTTGGGCCACTTCACCTGCTGTGTGAAAGCACCCTTGGAGAGCCATGAGAGTAGAAGAAACAAGTTTGTTTTGGGTTTCTTTTTTTATTACAAAATCCAGACACTGGGTATCTTCTGACTCAAAGGGACAATTAACATTAATTAATGAATATTGGCAACTACAAAGCATTACTATAAAATTAAATATGCACAATATATACCTAGATACTCAATTTCCTAGAAATAATGACCAGCTGTAAAAGTCAGTTTCATGAGATGCAAACATCCGGGTTCATGAAACCAATCGCCTCGGAAATTATTTATCCTGTGGGACTTTTATTACTATCTGGTTGGAAGAGTTTTAGTCCCTTTTCGAGTCTTAGTCCTCCCAAGGTTTCTTCTTCATAACACTTAGGGAGTTTTTCCTTGTTCAATTATTCATCCTCATTAGTACAGTTACCCAAGCGTAAGTGGATATTGTATAATATGTATATCTCACCATCCAGTGCTTCTTTGAGTTCGTCTTTGGTCCAGGCTACCTCAGTCATGAGCAGGCGCAGGTAGTACATGGCATGCTGGTGAGGCTGCTCTGCCCGGAAATTATTCAGTGACCTCATATACTGCAATCAGGCCAAACAAGCGTCAATAAAATAAATGAAAAATACGATTAACTGAAAAACTAAAGTAAGAGTAGACAGCTGTGGACACATTATTAGCTGTGGACACACTCCACATTATTATTATTAAATCATCTTCAGTAACTGCTTTTAGCCTGGTCAGGGTCACAGTAGGCCATATCCATGCTGGCAACAATGGTTCTAAGACAACAATACATTGACAACAGGGCACCAGTCCATTCCACATTAGCACACACACACACGTGCATTCATTCAACCATTCATTCATTTTCTTATCCACTTGAGCCTGGACAGGGTCACAGGAAAGCCGATGTCTAGCCGGCGGCATAGGGCACAAGGCAAGAACAACATTTACAGCATTTAGCAGACGACCCTTATCCAGAGCGACTTACAATTGATACAGTCTTACAATCCAAGTAATTGTGGGTTAAGGGTCTTGCTCAAGGACCCAACAGTGGCAGCTTGGCAGAGGTGGGATTTGAACCCTGGACCTTTTGGTCCATAGACCAGTACCTTAACCGCTAGGCCACCCTAGACAGGGTGCCAATCCATCGTAGGGCACATACACACACTCATACAATAGGGGCACTTTAAAGACACCAATTAACCTAACACACATGTCTTTGGACTGTGGGAGAAAACCAGAGTACCCGGAGTAAACCCACGTGGAAGACATGCAGGCTCCACACAGAAAGGACCCAGACCACTCCACCTGGGACTGAACCCAGGACCTTCTCGCAGTGAGGCAACAGTGCTACCCACAGAGACCGTGCTGCCCACATATGCAATTTAGACTAAGCTGTAACTAACTGTGGTTAAGGAACTGGACTGTTTACCAGAGGGTCAAGGAAAACAAATCCATTTCCATCAACTGTTAGGTCCTTGAGCAGGACCCTTACGACACAAAGGCTTGGATTGTAAGACTGTATCAGTTCCAAGTTGCTCTGAATAGGGGAGGCAGCTAAATGCCTAAATCTAAACTCTTCGGCACATCAGTGCAATACGTTCACTATATGGTACACCACTGTGCAATCCAGGTTATTGAATAATGATATTTTTATTTTGATTAACATTAAAGACTTATTGAGCTTTGGTTAAAAGTCTTTACTTTTGGAAGCAATATAATACCACAAATATCGACACAGGTTGAAATCAAGCCAATTTTGAGAACATGCTTGTAGCTTCCACACACCATTACCAAAGACATGGATTGTTCATTCAGTGTAGACATACTGCATATTCATTCATATTCAAAAAAAAAACATCATATTCAAAAAGAACTGTCACAAATATTGCACAAATCAGCTAATAGCAATTATTTTATTAATTACTGCCAAATTATGTTAGACATACAGATGTGCCTATGACTAACCCACTGCAGAAATGAGACATGGCATTGGTTGCCAATTAACAGCATGCATCAGTTATAAAGACAATTAGCAAATTGATGGGTGATATTTCAACACAACATGAAGTAAAATGGTAATATTACAATGGCTCATAATTATTGCATAAAATCAGAACGTGCTTCTATTACAAACGTGTCATAGGGTCGAGAAATCTATTTTTTTTTTCTCTTGACATTCCCAGCCAGCACAATGCCTACACAGAGGGAGGAAGGCCATAGGAGAGCACAGGGTGGTGACTGCTTCTTTTCATGTCAGGTAACTTTTAGAGCAACAATGTTCATTTTCAATGGCTATTCATGACAGGAGCAAGGCTGTCAATATTTAGCAGCCCTTATCCAGAGTGACTTACAACAATCTTACAATCCAAGCAATAGTGGGTTAAGGGTCTTGCTCAAGGACCCAACAGTACCAGCCAGGCAGAGGTGGGATTTGAAACCTGGACTCTGTGGTCCATAGTCCAGCACCTTAACTGCTATGCCAACAGAGCCCCATATTCGTCATACACATTCATATTGGGCCAATTGAGAGCAACCAATGAACATGACGCATGTCTTTGGAATGTGAGAGGAAACCAGAGTACCCGGAGTAATCCCACATGGACAGGGTGAGGACAAGCAAACTCCACACAGGCAGAGTTTGAGGCCAGGATTGAACAGGGATGTCTGGAGCTGTGAGGCTAACCAGTTAGCCTCACAGTTCCAGGGATCCCTGTTCAATCCTGGCCTCAAACTCTGCCTGAGTGGAGACTGCATGTCCTCCCCCTGTCCATTACTTCATTACTGCAACAATAAGCCTGCGCAAAGGAACGTTATGTTTCACGTTTGCATCCATTCACCTTCTAACAGCCTTACCCGGATAGTAAGAACTGCTGCAGTAGCCGGGAGATGACCTTTTGTCCGGTCTACCCTCCCGCTGACATGACCGGGCTGGGTATAACTTGGGTCCCTGCGTTTTTTGCACTGGCACGTACAAATTCCCTACTAATTTGCAATTCGATGCATGTCATAAGATGCTGGATCCTGGATGCTGTGAGATCCTGTGTGTGTTTTGTATAGATCGCTCACCGCCTCCTTGATGATGTCGAAGCGTTTCTCATCGATCTCAAAAGTGGCCATCTTCTCGATGATCTTCTTAAGCAGGATGTGCTGTTTGTCATTATAGCCCTTTACTGAGAGCTGGTGGACAGAAAGAGAGGCAGTGAAGCAGTGCAGAAGGTTTGGAAGTTAAAGTATGCGTGTATGCAGGGGAGTGAAACTGCTCAGTACAGTCCTGAGGGAAGCACAATGCAAATGATACTTGAAACTAGTTATGGCATCTGACGGCACCCCCAGGCCCCAGTCTGCCACACAGTTGAGAAAATAATAATTTTCTCCAGCACAACGTCAACAACTCGTTACAGAGAATGCCCTGAGGGATGTTCTTCCACAGACAGCCAAGAACTATTGATAATGAATTGGCGTCAAGCAACTGCTTAGGGAATGGTAGTGTAGTAATTATATTTACGTTCACCACACCACTACAAACATATTTAAGGACAGAAAGTTACATTCAACCTTACTTTATCCAATCCCTCACGTTACCACTCCAGACGAACTACTTAGCCCCAAAACCACTAAAATTTCAGCAATCAATTGGAACTACGAGGTATAAAAGACATCTGAACACAATTTTCAACATGAAATCTAATCCTAACGCTATAAATCTAACATTGTTTGTTTATTTAACGTCACATCAGCATCAATGGCTATTCCCGACAGGAGCATGGTTACACCGACACTAGTCATACACGGGGCCAATTTAACATGACCAATTAATCTAATTCATGTCTTTCGAATTTGGGAGGAAACTGATATGGAATAGATATGGGGAGAACATGCAAACTCCACCCAGGCATTGTCCAAGGTCGGGATCAAACCTGGAGCTGTAAAGCAACCGTGCTAACCACTTGTGGCACCGTGCTGCCCAAATCTAATATTTACTCTGTGGTAGAACTGATGTTTGCAACAAAAAGTGACAGCAGTTACTTCTCCAGACTAAAAACCACAGCCTTATTAGCATTACAAAGACTTGCATGAGCATTTAAAATGCACAAAATCTTAATGGGGTACCATTTTAGAATGACTAGACAATTAGTTAACCACCTGGAGGTAAGGTAAGGCATTAGGTGTTTAACGCCGTGACTGCCCGATGGGCCATATTCACGGCAGGAACGGTCATGGGAAACAATTTGTTAGTGATAAAGCAAAGTCAAAGCATCACACAGCTAGGTTCTAACCATCAAGCATAAGTTCAACCACCTGGAGTAAGAACATTCTTGCACAAACTCAAGTATGGCAACAACCCACTCTTTAGTGTTGAATAGGAAGGAGTTCTGATTTAAGAAAAGGAATACCACACCTGTTTCACACCAAATGCACCATGTTAAATTCGGCAGGGATTTAAGAGCAACTAATAAATCTAACTACGCTAACCTGCTCACTGCAACCTAACTTAAATACCGGTTTTCCGTTTTTCCTTTATCCTTTACACGAGACAGACAATCTAACTGATGCATGGACAACAACTACAGGCTTATTTTGTTTCTTGTAATTTCAGAAAAAGATCTGAATTGAGTAAAACCCTGCTGTGAGCTGAGATGAAGTTCAGAGAGGCACATTTTTCACTTCTCTGCCATTTCAGATGCTGTCATTTGGTAGCTAAGGATATGCATGAAAACTCAATTATTCGACTTGTATGAAAAACCGAATGATGTGGAGCTGCTATGCTCATGTTCACTTGTTTGGTACAGCATGGTAGTAGCATGTAGCACCTTTACAGTACTCTTCTAAATTGACTGCAGACACATTCTAATTATTGAGCCATACTCCCTGCTAACAGCTTCAAAGCCTGAAGCATGCAGGCGTAGAATGGGTTGTACTGAACACCTCAGTGACTCAATATCACACATTCACAGATTTCCACCTCCCCAACAAATTAAATAAATAAATTAGGGGGAAAAAATGAGCCCAGAACAAGTGCATCTCCAACATCTATCAACTGTAAACCCAAAGTAAATGAACATACTGCTTTAACATCTTTGCTCTGAGAAGTTGGAAACTTGATTTCCTCCATGCTTTAATACTTAGAGCCACCTTGTGCTTTAATTACAACCATCAGTTAGTTTGGACGTCTCCACCAACTTGGTTCATCTAGACTGGAATATCTAGCCATTCTTCCTTGCAGAACTGTTAGTGATCAAGGTGACTGGCAATGGACTGCTCTCAAGAGTTTATCAAATTTAGGTGAGGGCTCAGATTTGGCCAGTCAAGGACATTCAGTTTGCTGTGCATCTTCAGCTGTCTAGCAGACAACCCCAAGTTATTATCCAGAATTTGGGTTTCCTTTCAATCCTGACCAAATTGCCCTGTTCTCGCTCAAGCAAACACACCGCCACAACATAATGTTGCCACCACAATGCTTTCAGTCATCCAGTCTACAAGGGACCATGCAATTTAGTGAGAGGAATTTAAGAAGTGACTCTGCTTTAATGTGAATGAAAAGGCCTTTTATGGTTGGTGTCATGGCTAGTTCCTGTCTCTTGTGGCTGTAGGCAGTGCACCAAGTTAGTAAGTGCTTGACTGTAAGTGGGGTTGGGCATGATTCGTACTGAAGGGCATCTTCACCCCTTATAAGAAATGTGTGTTAATCCTGCATGCCTGACGTGCCAGCTAGTTTATACTGGGTCCATCAATTCTCAATGTAGGATATCATTCTGCTACCAAGGGCAAGGGTGCATCATACAGTTTGTTGGTGGTGTCTCTCCCACTCTGCTTGACACCTGTTCTTTATAAGAGGTCAATGTAGGCTTGGCAAGGCCAAATACATAAACTAATCCACCAAATTGGCTAATTGCTTGCTTAGATATTTACCGAGTGTATTAGGAGCAAAATGAAACATCTAAACTATGCCTACATCATCAAGGACAGATTCAGACATGGACACATACAGAGAAACTGCATTTACACCCTTCAGACAAAGTCCCACACAAAGGCAGACTGATTTAGGGAGCTGGGCAGTGGCATGATAAGGAGATCATGGACTCGGATGCACAACGAGGTTGTTATTAATATTTGGATACTTACATACATCCCGTAGATGGTATTTTGGAGGTCATAGTTCAAGCCAGCGAGCTCGGCTGCATATGCATACTCGTTGAGGGAGTCCTTGAGGAGTTCAAGGTACAAATAGGCCATGTTACAGTGCAACGGGTCCACGTATGCAAAGGGGCTGTGGAGAAAACAGCAGTCGGCAGGTTAAACCTTACCATCTATATATCACTGAAACATGTTCATCTACAGTCATGCAAGCCATGTTCTACATTTCACAAGAATGGTATGATCGGCAGCTTTTACAACCCCCTAACATGAGTGATACCAAACACCTTCTTCCATTAACCCAAAGTCCAGTTCTGACACCTGCTTACCCACAGTTTGTTTGGGTTTATTGCCACGTCAGCAAATCGAATGGCTATATACATGGTAAAACAGAGTAAAACAATTACACTGCCTGGCTACAAAAAAAAAAAAAAAAAAAAAAGGTCACTCTTGTTGCACCACATTTATTTCTGTCCAGAGTTGCATTAATTTTTCCCCAAGATCTTGTATTGATGATGGGAGATTTGTTCCACTGCGCAAAGTCTTCTCCAGCA
Source organism: Ancistrus triradiatus (assembly GCA_025084515.1). Classification (NCBI taxonomy): domain Eukaryota; kingdom Metazoa; phylum Chordata; class Actinopteri; order Siluriformes; family Loricariidae; genus Ancistrus; species Ancistrus triradiatus. The sequence goes on along the minus strand of JAJAGP010000272.1, from coordinate 18,352 downwards.
CATCCCAAAGATTCTCAAATGGGTTCAGGTCTGTACACTGTGGTGGCCAATCCGTGTGTGAAAATGATGTCCAAATGTCCAGGTGGTGACCTTTTTTTGGCCAGGCAGTGTATCTACGACATATTAAACATGTAAGGTCTGGCTAGAAAATATCTAAATTAAAAGTCTAATGTTCAGGGGTCATATTTATAAAGTGTAGCTCCTAGTGATGAAACTAAGGAAAAACCTTAAATTCTGGGCGTTATTAGAAGTAGATCCTTGTAAAGATGATAAGTTATTCAAGAAGCATCTTAACCCCTACAAAAGCTCCTGAGGTGAAAAACTGTTAGAAGCAAGGAGGACTTTTAGGAGTTCTCTTAAGCAGAGGAGAAAACAGGAAAGAGGACGAGGCAGAAGAACCTTCTCCCAACACTGAATAACAGTGAGTTAATCACACACTACGGATTAGACCGTACAGGAATAATGTTTGTGGATGACCTTATCAGACGTGCGCTCAAATCTATCCAGCGCAACAGTGCCACCCCAACACTGCCGAAATGAAAGCTATAATTAATTTATAAAATATATTGGTTTTGAAAACGATATAAATTTGGAAGATGAAGATATTAATGACCAACCTGAGCCAAAGGTTTATCACCTTTAGTATTTGGAAGCTCTGGAAAAGCAAAACAAAATCAGTCCTTCAAATCAAACATGCCGGCTCTTAATGGATTCACAGCTCGACTGAAGATCAGTTTTGGTCCCATCAACAAAAATGAACTGAATCAGCTTCATCACTCACAAAGACGTCATTTGCTGGAGTTAAACTCGGCGTCTTTCATTAAACACCATCCACAGCTGATAGAAGCTTCATTCACCTGACAGGTTTGTTATCTGTAAGTCCAGCTCTAACCCAGAGAAGCTGCTGATGCTCCATTAGTCTGCCGTTATATTTCTGACTGATAAGATTAACATTAAGAGCTTCATTATACACATTTATAATCACTAATCAAACGGGATCCTAGACTTTGGTTATAACACCGGGATCTCACTCCGATTTGCTTCAGTCGGTAGAATAGTGGATCTTAGTAACAGCCTGCTTTAGAAACCCCACCCATTTTATTTGCTGAATGTAAATACTTAAGAAATTAAAACTTACCAATCGATACTTGTGTTTATTGTCTGTATAATAAGCAGTTATTGGTAATTCTGTTCCTTGACTTCAATGACTGAAGGGCTTAGCCGCGGAGTAGCGAGAGAATGGAACCATTTTACCTCGTGGAAGGGTGATAAACAAACTGTTTTTTTCTGTCCTCCATCTTAAAATCTAACAATACATGGTGATAACGGAACTGTCGTATGATCGCAATAATACACTGGGGGTCGTGCTTGAACGTGAGATATTGGCACGGGTGTTCTGACCTTCGGCCAAACACAGCTAACACAGCAACCACACAGCACTGTCCAGCAGCACCATCTAAACACCAACCAGCTCATCACCAATAAGTACAGGTACATAGTACACAGAGAATCAAACCTGGAGTCAAAGTAAACTGGAATGCTTTTGTGCAATAAAGGGAGACTACAAACTGGAACCGAATCTCAGCAGAGATGGAATCTGACCATCGGCTCAGTGGCCACAGCCTGGCTGTATCACAGATTTAAACAGCCACTCCCAAATTATTAAACACTTACAAAAGTGGAAAAACTACAGCTAATTCTTAGGGAGGTGAACACAGCCCCCCTCACTGCACAGTATATATCAGCACATCACTGACCTAGAGACAGGGGCTAACACCGAAATCACCACACCTTCACTATTTACAGTATTGCTTAATGTTGTAAAGTATTCATGTCATGGTGCTGCCAACCGTGCCTGAGTGATGGCCGACCCGTGCCTAAATATTGCTTACCTAAATACTTCTTACTCTACTGCTGATGCCGCAAAATGTGAACCAGACATCCACCCTGTCATTAGTTCTTGGTTTGTCCCTTCATGGAGCATGAGGACCATTGTTTCAAGTTCTCAAATCAATAAATGCAAACGTTTTTCCACCCAAAGATGCTGGATGTAAAACGAGTTTTAAAAAGCATGAGTGTATAATATAAATCACTCACTGAAAATCTACTTATAGATCATTCAGTGAAGAGGAAACACAATCATCAACTAACTAACACCTTTAAAAAGCTTTTTCCAGCCCAACCCATTTACAAATTCAGACAAGAGACATTTACTGGGTGATCTGGATAGTAGAAAGAAGTAACTGCAATGACACAGCTGGCTCTCCTTCACAAAGCCTGTGAATGAAACCATCTACAGCAAACCATTCAGACTCAAGACTATATGGAAGGAGATGGTGGCTGTAACTAAGACACAGGCTAAACAGGTGGGATTCATTCTGACAACCTACCTGAAGAATTCAAAGTTCAGACAAGCCTTGGGCAGGAAGAATTTGTCATCTTGCTTGAACCACACTTTGCTCATTGCCGTGTCCTACGTCAAAAGAACGTAGTCAGTTTACGCATACAGAAGACATGGCACCATTATACTGAACATCTCTTAGCATCTTCAGAAATATGGACGTGATGCACATGGAGGCTGACAATCACATGAATACACACTTAACAACGAAAACAGCCAAATAACACGCACCTTGATCAATGTGGGATAGGAAGAGGAGTCCTTCTCGAGAGGATAAATCTCAAATTTGGTCGGGATGAACTCGTTCCTCATAGGCATTTTGAACTTGCCATTCAGGTCAGCACTTTGCCATTTCTATAAGAAAACAGCAGTTTATTTCACTATAAAGATGGAGTGAAACGAATGAGAAAAAAGTCCCCTGATCACATTACAAATTTAGTTAACTTCAACATAAAAGAAAGGAGCAACCTCTGTAAGGAACTTGTTTTTCCATTATGTCCAGATAATTAGTTGATCTGAACATTCAATCCAGAAGATCCATTAGTGTTGTTCTAAGGCCTCAACATATAGTTGACTTGTTAGACCTTAATCCTGAGCTTCAGAAATTCCATGACAAACACTCCAGGGTTTTGTGTTTCCACTTATCAGCTAGGATTCAGTTGTGTTAAATCTAAACCAGTTCCTTATAAGTGATGACATTTTATGTTTCTAGGACCATCATGTTGTTAACCATCCGACTGTGGAGCCAAACAAATTCTAAGGACATGTTCAATTCTGGGTTCTGGGTAATAACACATTGATTTGACTTAACTTCATTTGAATTTAACTAGCTTAATGGTGTTTCTGCCAGAGAAAACACATGGAGTACTGAAGTAGCATCAGGTTATTTAAACTCCTTGGGATGCCATATCAGCATTAATGGGAGATCAGTATAACTTCTCAAGTTTTCTGTTAACGCAACTGATTGTGGCAACATTTAAACCATTCACAATGTAGACTAACTTGAGGAGCTTAAGAATAAGTGTGTACTGACAACTGACGAGACTTAAATGTCCTTTGAAGTACACTCCTGGGCAAAAAACAAACATCCAAATCCAAAATATTAAGCTTTTAATGGTCTCAACAGCAACTACCTGGTGAGGAATTGAGCAAGAATGAAACAAATACATAAAGTAACTTGGTATGTTTAAGACTTGCAAATGGGTTTTACAGAAGAGACAATGTTGTTACACTTTATAGCAACAATTTCAAGCAGTTTCCAAGTAGATGTTTCCCAGCTAGACTCGGGTCAAAACACGAACCTCAAACTTATTCTCAAGCCATTTTTGGTGGTTGTTGCAGTGTGAGCAGGAGCATTCTTGTGCTGAACAATAACGTGATCATTCCTTTTCACAATGCTCACTATGACATCTCTACCTTCATGCTTAATGGTAGCAGAGATGCATTCATAGCTGAACTTCTCAACACATCAAAGACACCTCCCCAGACTTATCACCATTAAACTCAAACCATGATCGATCAGTTCACAAAACTCTGCTGAACCACTCTGAATCAAACTATCCATATTCCTGGCAGAAACGTCATTCTGTGCATTGTGTCCTAAAATGTTTCTTTGAGACAGCAACGTCCTTCAAACACCTCTACACAAAAACCTGTAGTATACAGGCTGCAGATTATTGTTTTTGAGAACTGTAAATTTTAGCAGGTGGTCTTAAAGAGGCTTTCGGCCTTACAGATGTTTCAAAATGTTGCCCTATTCTCTTAATAGCAGAACAGTTGGAGGTGGTCTGAAAGATGAGAAGCTTTGTCCTTTCTAACAGCATCCCTTGCATGATATTTTGCGTTATTTGGAGCAGATTTTCTCACTCGTTTCCTTTGGGACTCCAGAGTGCATATGGTAGATCTCCACTTGCAGGTATCTTTGACTCCTTGGCTCTATTTAAGAGCTTGGTTTCAGGCTTGTGATGGGCTGCATCAGGTGTGGCATATAACTAACTAATGATTAATCTTTTATGGAAAAAAGATATTGAACACACAGATGTGTTACTTTGACGCTTACATCAAACATTTACATATTTTCATCAATTCATCTTCATGTAAAATAAGATTGTCAGTGAAATTTCCCCATTTCCAGCTTTTTCCCCATTAAACAGTTCACTGCAGCGACCAGCAAATGGTGCCACAGATCTCATGTATTTATGACATTGTAGCTTGCTCAAAGGTCCAACCTTGCAAAATATGTCATTCTCTTATTTCTTTAGCTTTTATTTATTACTGTTTCTGCTTGACTCAAATGTTTGGCAGTAAAAACAAACCTTGTACTGACACAGATCATAACATTTCAAGCATCACTACTAAAATAAAACTGGCACTGCTAAGATAGTCTACAGTTGATGACGACACTTTCAAATGATTGTATAAAAGTCTGTGCCATAGTCACAGAACAGATCAATACAGTAAGTGTACTTGGATCAATCCCCCTTACAAACCGAGGGAAGAGCAATCTCACCTTAATGACCTCGTCAGATATCGATTCCTGCTTGTACTGCGTTCCATACCACAGTTCCGTCTTGTTGGTCTGTCCTTCAAATGACTTGGAGACCACAGCGACCCTGAAGACGAACAGGAATAGACCCGCATCAATACATGTGCTACAATCAGACCATTCTCAGCTTACACACGCTGACACTTCCCATCTCTCAGAGTTTGCAAGGGGTGGCCGGGCTGCAAAATTCCGCATTTAGAAAACGTGCTATATATTAAGTGGCTTTCAGAATCAGGATAATTTAATTACAGGCATTAGCACGAGTTTCAAGCAGACCTTCAATGCGATGCAGCAGAACAGCAATCAATGCTCTGGATTTGGACAGAAATGTACCTGGGCAATCTGTGCTACTCTGATCGATAGAGGACTTTCAGAACAGACCCACTATTCTGAGTCAATCAATCAGTTGCATAACAGAGCCTACTATAGTCACTGCGTGCACTCCCTTACAAGGACAAGGCAACCAAACTTCTGCTATCAACATGAAAATGCAAAGACTGGAATTCAGTGTTTGATGGGCCATGGCGACTAAGAATTACCAACTAAACACAGCTTATAGAATGGATTTCCACCCATCCACTGTGTTTAGAGATTCAGCAAAGGGAACCATAATCACCCAAATCAGATTTCTGGGACCATGGCTGCTAAATCAATCCAGACGGTTGAACCAGACCTTTACACACATGTGGCAGTTTACAGTTTCAGTGGATTTCCATAGAAGCCCACTTTCTGCCAGGAAATCAAACGGCATGACTCATTTCCATCACAGCTCCTGGGGCTGAAAGAGGTGATCAAACTATAGAACAAAAAACTTCTGGTTGATGCAATAAGCTGATGTGCTGGATCATCATCAGAACTGACAAGAGGACCTCCAAAAGAATCAACCAGATGGCGTAGGATTTATGGTCGGCTGAAAAGAGCAGAAGGTTTATGGAAATGCAAAAACTTTAAATAAATCAAGTCAGATTTTTTTACATAACACTTTTTTTCAAATGAAGCATTGTCTCAAAGCAGCTTTAAAAGTTTAGATTATCTTTCTCATATCTAGAGCCAACCACAAATTAAGCAAGCCTAGGCTGACAGTGGCAAGGAAAAACTCCCTATCGTTATAAGAAAGAAACCTTGGGAGGGTCAAGACTCAAAAAGGGACCCATCCTCCTTGGGTGGCTTAGATGAGAAATGTAAGAATAAAACTAATTTATGTAGTCAAATAAGTCTCCAGTATCAGTCCAAAAAACAAACTCAATAAATAAATAAATATAAAAGGGGATTAAACACAACAAATAAATAAGATTGTTTAAACATGGAAAAAAAACACAGTACTATACTGCTCCAGTTCCTTTCATCAGCGGTATAAGGCAATGAAGCTTGTAAAAATGTTATAAGAAAACTAAAAAAAAAATGCCTCATCACCCACCCAACATGCTGCATTGTTCTATTGAGGTCTGTTTTTTTTCCTTCATCCAAGGGCAAGATAAAAATGACAGGTATTGCTTCTCACTGTGAAACATCTATTTTGAAGCTTTGGGGGAAATTGAATTCACAAGGCTCTCACACATTTCAGAACGAGAACACAAAAAAAATAACCAGCCTCGGTCCTATTTTTCTCTGAGCAGCATGACAAGGAGGGTATAAAAAAAGCAGACATTCAAAGTTAAAAAGTTCAACCCCGAAGGTTGCTTCTTTCTAGCAAAACAAGTTGTTATCTGGAGTCTGGACAAATTACATCACCCCTATCGAGCAGAAGCAATTTTGGCAGAACTCATTTTAGAGTTGTGAATGGCGTCTAACAAATAATTCTCTTCCATTTCCAAATGGCTTGCCGGCCGTGCTTCTGATGCTGATACAATAGTGACTAAGCAGAAATTAGCTCTTTTTTTTTTTTTCCTTTCCCTGCATTTGCCGCCGCCCTGGGTCTCAGAGGGTACGAAGCTTACACTGGAATTCAGCGGGTACCCTGAATGGGATGCAAATGCATTGCAGGACTAGGTAGGGTTGTTGTTGCAGTGCCAGGGGATGTTTCTGCCCCGTTCGACACGCCCTCCCTGAGACACGGCCATTTGTGACTGGGGTGAGTATTGGAAAGGACTTCATGATACGACACGCATCACATGGGTCATGATACCATTATATCACGATACACTGCGACACGATGCATACTGTGATGTATTGCAAAATTCCCCATAGTTTGCTGAAAGTATAAACAACTAAAATACAAGTTAATGTACAATCTGAGTCAACATATCAAGCTGATAATTCAGCGGACAAATTGAGTCAAAACACTGTACATCTACAGAAGCACAGATTGTAGTTTACACACCATTTACAATGTGTTTTTTGTTCCTTCAGAAACATACATTTTTTCAGCTGAAAATCGAGAATCAATTTTTAGCACAGCCATAAAAGTGACTGTGTGACAGGCAACCAAGATGGAAATCACCATCAGGGCTCGAACCTGAGTGATCGCAGATGTGGGCCAACGAAACGTTGCCATGTTACCAAGAGTAGTATATCAAGTTTTTAAAAAACAGGTATACAGTATAAAAGTCTTAGGACACAATTAGATTTGCGGTTTTAGCAATGGTACAACATTAAGATTAATAAAAAGAAAAAAAAATACAGAAAAGGTGTACAAAAAAATTTAAAAACAAAATCTTCAGAACAAACGCAGGCAAAAGCCAGTATTTAGTGCAACCTCCCTGAAAGAGTGGTTTCTTGCATGCTACCCTTCAAACTGTAAAAGGGCCAACTTGGCACCCCGATGAAGCTGCCAAAGCTTTCTTTTTTGTCTTCAGTTTAACAAATTTCTGGTATTATTGGGTTGCATTCCAATAAAGAGATGAGAAGCAATTATGTACGGTCACTACACCTTTGCAAAAAAAACCAACAACAACAAAAAAACCATGTCTAATGGTGGCCTAAGACTTTTGAACAGTGCTGTACATTCAAACACACAGGATTATTTTAAACCCCTAACCATCCAAACTACTGACCCCTAAAACTAATGGCAACTGAGAAAATAAAAGTAAGCGAATTCTTGCCTAAACCTTCCATATTCGTTTTAATCAGTTCTTAATTAGCAGGGGGAACAGCAGTCATGACTGTTGCCTCATTGGTCTGGAGACCCAGGTTCAAGTCCTGGTGCGGCTTCAGCCTGTGCAGAGTTTGCATGTACTCTCCATGGCTGGTTGGATTTCCTCCAGGTATTCCGGTTTTCTCCCACCTTCCAAGGTTAGCTCAACTGGAATCTCCCAGTACGTGTGCACGCACGTGCCCTATGATGGACTGGCACCCTAATGCCCTGTCTAAGGTTGGATTCCACCTTGAGCCCCGTGTTTTCAATTAGGCCCTGGCTCCCCCACAACTCTAAATTGGATTAAGCGGGCACGGAATGTGAGTGGGTTAAACAGCTGTGGTACAATGAGACTATAAATAGAAAGCTATGTGCTATTAAAAGTAGTATCATTGAAAGTAGAATGGTTTCGAATAAACCGGAATCAAGAAGGAAAAACGAAACCATGGCCACCGTGATCCGCGTATTAGCAGAATCAGGATCTTTCCAGAACAAGGTACATTTGGATAGCAGATATTCGAGCTGCATATAGTTTACAAAAACACATTTCAGACTAACCTGACATTCTCTGGTCTCAGTTTATTCAGCACCATCTCTATAAGATCCGGTCTGAAGTCCTCCAACATGTACTCTGCTGCAAGAACCTCCTCCAGAGGATAATACTGGAAGACAACAGGAACAATGTTAACAATGTCAATGACTTTGAAAGCTGGTCTGCACTCTGTGACACACTGGATAATAAGCTGAACCTGCTCTCACACCACAGGCCCGGGATCAATACATGAAGTGGACAAGGCCTCTTCAAAAAGACGTCAGGTGAAATTATGTAAACGAGTATGCCTAGTAAAGTTATAAAGAGCCATTATGTCCAAGTTAGAAGCTGCTTATGTTTATGTATAAGAAAACACTAAATACCACTACCAACACTTCACTAACAACTGCTTGCCACATGGGGTGTCGCAGTGTTTAATATCTCCTAAGACTGTGTGGTAGGAAAGGGAATGGCGTGAACTATTCAGTGTGGTGTTCATGAAACTGCTAAAACAATTTGGTAACAAAGTAAACAAGCACATACACTTGCTAAACAGACAGTCTTACAGCCAAGACTCAGAATTCAGTAGCTCACATTCCATAGTAATTCATGGTCCCAAGGTTCAAGGCTTACCAGGCACCACAGGGTGCAAGGAGCAAAGCAACCCTAGTCAGGGCACCAGCCCATCTTTAGAGTTTGTTTATTTAACGTCACTCTTCAGCATCAATGGCTATTCAACGACAAGCACAAGGTTCCAACAACACAAGGGTATATCCAAAGCTAGTCTCAGACAGACAGACAGACAGACAGACAGACAGACAGACAGACTTCAGGGGGCAATTGAGTGTAACAAATTAACCTAATTCATATCTTTGGCCTTGAACATGAGCTGACCTAATACAGAGTACCCAGAGGTAACCCATACAGACACAGAGAAAACTCCACAGAGACGATGCCTCATCCAGGGCTTGAACCTGGGTCTCTGGAGTCATGGGACGACAGTGCTAGCTGTCTATATGACTATAAATTACAGTCTAACCTCATCTCTCGCCATCTGTGATGGCAGAGTGGATTTGCCTCCATGCACTTTACCTCAAAAAGCTGCCAACCTCAGCTCTCGCCATTCCTGAAATGTGACAAATGTCTTGCCAGCAATTAAATTCTACCCTCTTAAGCCACCAGGTTTTCAGACCAGTCGGCAGGTGGCACTTTAATCCTACTGAAAGGGTCGCCTTCTCTGCCCTCTCCTCAGCTGGAAGCTCACTAGCCAGCAGATCTTGACCCTGCTCAGTCTGCTGATGCCTAGCTGCTAATTGTTATTGATCTGTTGGTGTTAATCTCATCGTCAGTTTTTTAGTTGACAACGTGCGCTTGGTGTCACAGAAAATCTATTTCTCAAATTGGCGTACATTTACAGCATTTAGCAGACGCCCTTTTCCAGAGTGACATACAATTGGTACAGTCTTACAATCCAAGCAATTGTGGGTTAAGGGTCTTGCTCAAGGACCCAACAGTGGCAGCTTGACAGAGGTGGGATTTGAACCCTGGACCTTCTGGTCCAGAGTCCAGTACCTTACCCGCTAGGCCACCACAGTCCTTAGCGTAAACGAATATAAACTGTACCTGTACATGCATGTTTATGTACACTGTAAATGTGACTGTACTCAGTAAAGCACATTATGCCTGCATCAGGTATGAATGTGGCTTTGCCTTATTTTTTGTAACTTCATTAAGTCGCCAAACTCACCTCTCACCAAAACCAGCCACGTAACAGTCATGGGCAAGAGAGGTTTAGATAGTATTCTTAAAAATATCTAGCAAACAGTTTCAACAATTAAGAGGCAAATCATCAACTCATATGGGGACCACACTACTCCAAATAGCACATCTGTAGCGGACTAGACAAGCTCATGTAGTGATGGTGGGGACTTCAGATTTCTGGGAAAAGTGGAAGTTCAAAATGACTTACGTGTAACATTCCAGCCAATTTAGACGTGTATCCACGGGGACGTTCTTTATCCTTGAATCTGAAAGCTACGGTGTTAAGATCCTGTAAAGAACATGAACACATTTCCCCTCAAAAACAGAAATTAATTCACATGATTGACTTAATGTCTCATTAAGTGCTGTGCTTTAAATTAATGACTTGTACATAGCTTGGGGATATCACATGAGAACAGACTGGAGAGCAGTCAAACAACGCTTAAAACAAAGAACCCTTTTTAAACCGTTCCCTCATACACTCCGCCGCTCTTTGTCTGAACACCTGTTTGCCAGGCTAGTGCAGCGCACAGTTTCTAAGCTATGCCTTTACATCCAACTCCTGTAGCACCAGGTGAAACCAAACATACTGAGGGCTTTACTAGTGAAGGACTATTCAGCTCTTGTATACATGTTGGTTATTTAGGCCAACACTGTGTTCTGTGCTTTGCTGTGGTAAATATACACCAATTAGGCATAACATTTAAACTGAAGGTCCCCTCTCATGCCGCAAAAGCTGTGACTTGTTGAGGCATGGACTCAAAAGAGCTATGGTATCTGACATCAAGACATTAGCAGCAGATCATTTAAGTTCTTTCCATTGAGAGGTGTGGACTCCAGAGATCAGACTTGTTTCAGCTGATTGATTCAAAATTGAAACAAATGAAACAAATTGATTCAAAATTCACAATTCAATACACAGGAATTCAGTGATTCAGTCTCACAATAGCTCTTTTTTCCCAGTGAAGTTCTGCACTGAGTTAATTGTGTTCTATTTTTTTTTACATCTACAGTACTGTATTATTAGTGCATTAGTCCATTATTAGTCCCCATGAGTCTTAAAAAGGTTCATGATTACAGCCAACCAAAAAAAGTCTTTGGATCACTTTCAGGTTGAATAGTTAGCATTAGCAGCTAGCACCCTGAGTTCACCAATAGAGCAAGTGTTTTGCTTTTACTTTTCACTTTCAATCCATTGCTCACTAAATTAAATTAGATTTAACACTACTATAAAATATGATGTGTTAATGATTTTGGCCAACTGTAGGTTAATGTATAAGTGTTTTAAACAATAACCTTATTGTTTACAACATACATTTATACACTTACCCGCTATGATACATTATAGACTATATTAAACTTCTCAGTTCATGACACATTTAACTTGTGATGGATTTGTCGGAACATACAGTGGTATGAAAAAGTTTGGGCACCCCTGATAATTTACATGATTTTTCTTTATAAATCATTGGTTGTTCAGATCAGCAACTTGAGTTAAATATATCATATAGCAGAAGAACACCGTGATATTTGAGAAGTGAAATTAAGTTTATATGTTTTACAGAAAGTGTGCAGTAATTATTCAAACAAAATTAGACAGGTGCATAAATTTGGGCACCCCAACAGAAAAATTACATCAATATTTAGTAGATCCTCCTTTTGTAGAAATAACAGCCGCTAAATGCTTCCTACAGCTTCCAGTCTTGATTCTGGTTGAAGGTGCTTTGGACCATTCTTCTTTAGAAACATCTCCAGTTCAGTCAGGTTTGATGGTTATACTGGAACATATGAAAGATGATGTCCTCCACATGTGCACTGAAAATAGAAAAAACAGAACAAAACAGTGAAACACACTCAGGCATACACACAAAAACCTGTTGCAATATGAAGATAGTCAAAGACAGGATTTCTTTAACTAGGGGTCCAAGGTGGTGGTATATATATATATATATATATATATATATATATATATATATATATATATAATATATATATGATATATATATATATATATATATATATATATATATACACACACACACACATACACACACACATATACACACAGGCAAAATTTGTGGACTGTGGGAAGAAAACCAGAGTACCCAGAGTAAACCAACATGGACACAGGGAGGACATGCAGACCCAGGCCACTCCATCCTGGGATCAATCCCAGCACCTTCTTGCTGTGAGGCAACAGTGCTATCAACCAAGCCCTGTGCCGTCTGCATAATTTTGTCATCTCTACATACAAAATGGCTAATGTTTTAATTTACATTTTGACCCCAGTAACTTGTATTTTCAAGATCAAAGGTACAGGTTCTCCATTTTACGATGGTCTGAATGGCGATATTTCGACTTAATAGAAATCTGATTCAAAACAATTCAATCTGCAGTGTGTGACATCACGTAAGAGGAGTGGTCACGACATTTTTTTTTTTTTTCCCCAACTGTCAATACATTATTCAATAAATTGTATTAGATATTCAATATTTTATTACTGAATAAACTTTGTTAATGATTTTATCCACATGTAGTTTAATGTAAGTGTTTTAAGCACGTTTTATACACAATAACAGCCTACATCCAGTATATATTAAATTCTTCAGTTTACAATAAATTCAACTATCAATGGATTTATCGGAACGTATCCCCATCATAAATCAGGGACTACCCATACATGAAAAAATACCAGTTACAAAGCCTTCACTAGGAGTACAAGGAAAAGGTATATAAGAACATGCACAGCGATGGAGGAAACATTAAAAATTAATTTACAGAGCTTGTCTGAATTGGAATCCCTCTCCACCACTGCACAGACAGATAGTAGAGGGGCATTCCGACCAAACACCAGAGTTTTGTTATTATTTTAAGAAATTATAGAAATAATCCTGGCATTTTCTTGGTCAGGTCAGCAGAGGAATGGCACACATCTGAATACATATACAGTAATACAGCCCTAGTGTATGCAGACTAAGGGGCTGATAAAGCAGAGCTAAGAAGAAACCAAACAGCATCAAAAACTGTTGGAGTAGGTTGATGTAGCTTCCAAATGATCAGGTTGTTGAATATTTCACAATAACATTCATTCCCCACCAACACTCATTCACCCATTTGCTTACATATTCCTTCTTCTGTTAAATCCACATTGATGATGAAAAACATAAATCCTTTTGCTCCCTCTTTCTGGCCACCAACTAAGGTGTTGACCCAGCCTGAAACAAACAAGTGAGCCAAGTTAAGCACTGACATTGTTCACAAATATGGTTATTGTACAAGTTGTGTGTGTGCACGATACAATTTGTATTGTATCGTACACACACACACACACAATTACTGACACTCCTGGTGAAGAGGAGTTATAGTTATAACTTAATTGTGGTGAATTAGCTTACTCTCACAATGAAAAAATAAAGTAAATCTGAAATAAATCCCTCTAGAAATATTTTTAACATACCCACATATGCCACAATTATTGGCACCCCTAGAAATTATTGGAAACAAATGCAACTGAAACATTTTCTCCATTTGTATTTCAACTTGGACTTGTATTTCAACCTCAATTTTCAACATCAGACGGTCTAGGAACATTCAAGCAGTAACCTATGACTTCCTGTTTTACTGAAGTACATCTATAGAAAAAAGAAATTGCATCCCGGGATCCAAGTCTCCAAAATAACAGACATCAACTCTAAGCCATCAGACTAATTCAAAGCTTGCCAGGAAAAACACTTTCCTGTCATCTAAACACAAACATAAGCACCTGGAGTTTGCCCAACGCTACTGGGACTATTGTCAGATGAAATCAAAATGTAGCTTTCTGGCAACAAACGCTGAAGCCGAGTTTGTAGAAAAGACGACGAAATGTAGAAGGAAGAAATGCAGAAAGAAGAATGACTGCGCTGAAAAATGGCATAATGGAATCCAAGAAATACCAGAACACTTTAAATCAAACTGTCTGCCTCTGCCAAGAAACTAAATGCGTGTCATCACCAGATATTCCAGCAGGACGACGATTCAAAACGTGTTCAGATCAACATCAAATTTGTTTAGTGCACAGAAAACCAAGCTTCTGCCATGATCACCTCAGTACTCAGATCTAAAGCCCATAGAACACCTGTGGCGTGAGCTAAACGGAGTACACGAGACAAGACCTATGACCCTATACGATCTGGAGATATCAATAAAGAGGAATAGTCTCAATGATCACTGTTGTTCTCCAACCTTATGTTACAGGACATGATCAAGCGAGGTTTATCGCCAAACGAAGGTCATACAGAGAATTAAAAGCTGGGGTGACAAATAATTGTGACAAGAGGTTTTGTGAAAAAAATTCTCTCATGGAGGATTTTTTTTTGCTCAAAGTAAATTACCTTCAAATAAAAATCTGATTTTCCTAATCTCAGTGTGAAATTAAGCTAATTCACTAAAAGGTGAATTTCTTAACTGTATTTCCTTTTTTTGGCCAATAATTGTGGAAGGAACTGTATACACACAAACATGTTAACATGTACATAACGCATTACACCATGGCATTTTAAAACAAGTACATTTTTTTGACACTACTGACACATTTTCGTGTCTTCCGTGCTTGACTACGTGAACCACAGTGGTAGCTTGGCCAGAGTTTCAAGTTTACTACGACTCATTATATCTTCAAACCAAGTCATGTCTAGTTATGTGTATTCAGAATAAACAGCAGTAAAGATAGAGTGTGAATTTCGTACTGGAATTATTTAAAGTAATAAATTCTTTGTGACTAAGATTCTTTGCTCAAATTAGAGGCAACATAACATTGGCTATTAATCGCAATTAATTATAGTAAATGACGCATTCATTGCTTGGCAGCCCTAACACACACACACACACTTATATGAATTCTGGTCCCACCTTTAGATTTCAATTCTGATAGCAGGCTCCCTGGACCCTCATGCCCGATCAAGTGTCCCAGATAATGACCAGGGTTAGACTTGTAGTATTTCTGCAAGTCTGGGATAGGGAAAGTCACATACAGGTTCCTGATGTCCTTAATGGGCACAACCTTGTAAAATTGCTGCAAAAGGTAAAACACAAGCACATTTAATAGAAAACACTGAGACGCGAGTTAGTACTTAGTGTAAGGAAACAAGGTTTTAAGTAAAGCTTTAAAATTGGTCTTAAATCACTTAACCAACGGTGTGTGCTGAAGACGTTACTAAAACGTCGCTTGACCTCCTGTCATAATTCTTGGATTTTGGTCTCACCCTAAGATGCTCTTCCTGGAAGGGGTGAAGTGGAAATTCGGGAATAGGAACCGATTTGTTCTCCACCTCTCCAAAGAGTTTGATGACCATAGCTGTCAGCTCATCCAGAGATTCTGATGAAATAAATAGACAAAAGGTCAAGGTACACAGACACAACATTTACAGAAAAGGGAACATTTATATAAAGCCACATTTGGTTCTGCTTCCATTATGATGTTTTTCGCCAACCAGTGAAAAGCATTTTAAGGCCAGGACCATTAAAGGTCATCTCTGAATGAATGCAAGTTAGTCTCTTAGCATAAGCAACCACTAGAGAAAAAAAATGATGCCCCGGCTCTTTGAGGGACACGCTATGAAAACCATCTCAGGTCATTTCATCATAAACACAGCACCCAAACAGGTCTGCCATACAGTTTTCAAAGGAACATACAGATGATGTAACAACGTGATGAAAAACACCATAACAGATAATGAACAAAACAGCACTAACATCTGTTTAACAATCCAAACTAAACTCACATTATAAGTTTAATGATGAACAGGGAAAAGTGAGAAACAGAAGTATGGGAAATCAATTTAAAGGCAGAATGCAGGAGGACAAAAATGAGTTCTCGCATAAAATTTGTACCCTAGAAGGCTTCAGATGACGAATTTGTTATAAAGCCTTTGCAACTGTGAAAGAGCATTGCTATGGAGAAACTATTTCACACTCAGGAACAGCAGAGAGAAAAAAGGATTTGGAAAACAGGTGGAAGCAGCTAATTTATATGGCAATGAGTCCAAAGAGCCTCTGAGCATCAGACAAACACACGGTACAAAGTCTGAAGGCATGGGAGAGATTTAAATGCGTGTCTGACGGTGAAGACAAAGGTCTGTGAGCTACACACTATTTACAGTGGCACCTCGGTTCTTTTCTTTAATTCATTCCAGAACTGAAAACGATAAGTACTGAGCAAATGTTTCCCCATAAGGAATAATGTGAATTGAATGAATCCGTTGCAGGCCCCCAGAAAATCAACGCTGTATAAGGCATTATATGCATTAATGGTATTGTATTAGTACAGGTGCTCCATCACAAGCTACAAGTGTTTGGGAGAGCGGTTTATAGCGTATAACAGCAGAGACATGGAAAGAACACTATCATAAGTTACTGTTTAAAACACTTATATTAACCTACAGTTGGCCAAATCATTAACAAACCTTATTTTATACAGTAATAAAGTGATGAAAAATCTGTAATGTAATTTAGTGAGTAACGGATTGAAAATGAAAGCTTACTTATTCTATTAATCAGCACTAGCATAGCCACTAATGCTAACTGTTCAAACTGTGTTCTGGAGATTCAGCACAGGATTTCCATTTTTGGTTGACTGTCAAAACTATCCTTCTAAGGTTAGTGGAAACGTATTTGAACTAATAACACAGTACTGTAGACATAAAAATAAAGAAAAACAAGATAAAGTGCAGCTCTTCACTGGGAAAGAGTTATTGAGAGATTGAATCACTGGGTACTGAATCATGAATCGAGTTTCGGCTGAAATGAGTCGTACGGCTCGATTCATACAAGTTTAAGCAAGTGCGTCGAGTGCCTAGCAAACAACGAGAACCAACAATTTTTTCGGGTCAAAATGTGTCGAGAACCAAACTCGACGAGTTCTGAGGTACCACTGAACCTATAAATCAACATATTAGCTACATATACATTTACATTTACAGCATTTAGCAGACGCCCTTATCCAGAGCGACTTACAATTGGTACATTCATACAATCCAAGCAATTGTGGGTTAAGGGCCTTGCTCAAGGACCCAACAGTGGCAGCTTGGCAGAGGTGGGATTTGAACCCTGGACCTTCTGGTCCATAGTCCAGTACCTTACCCACTAGGCCACCACAGTCCCACTGCCAGGCCAAAACAAAAACAGGCTCAAAGTAGTAAAACTTTAACAAGCTCTCTCATAAGGTTCATAATAATGATTTGTCGTGAAGACTGTAAGAAGCTTAGAGAAAGAAGAACCGACATTGTTGTTTGAACATGGCAGTTCAAACAGTTGGTTTCAACAGTAGTTACAGCATTTCCTGGCTAGTCCGTGTTAAATGCGAGACAAATAATTCTCTATAAGGACTAAATCTGGATTCTTACCAGGCAAAAACATAAACCTGATGGCATTAATATCAAGCTACTCTTTTCAGTGTGGGTCATTCTTTGGAAAATAGGTTTTCATTGTGGAAAGCAATTTTTTTTCTTTCTTCAATACTCTCCTGTATTGCTGTACAATTCTACACACTCTGGGTCAATGAAGAGACAGCATTCACCATGCACCACCGGCCGCCTTCAACAGGTTATCATCTTCACACTGCAGGTAATCACACACTGAGATTTGTTTTTATTTACTAACCATCATCTACACTGTGTGTGGGGGGAATTACACCTGCATCTTCTGCCAGAGAGGCTCATTAGAGCTCATGTTCCAGCTTAGCCATTTTTATAGCCAGTGCTTGAACTATGGAGGTCAATAGGCTTTTGATTAAAAAAAAAAAAAGTGGTGACTGAACGTTTGTGAACTCTTTAGAATTTTCTATATTTCTCCATAAATATAACCTAAAACATCATCAAATTTTCACACAAGTCCTAAAAGCAGATAAAGAGAACCCAGTTAAACAAATGAGACAAAAACATTATACTTGGTCATTTATTTATTGAGGAAAATGATCCAATATTACACATTAGTGAGTGGCAAAAGTATGTGAACCTCTAGGATTAGCAGTTAATTTAAAGGTGAATTAGTCAGGTGTTTTCA
>JAJAGP010000271.1:521163-532511 GCA_025084515.1 Ancistrus triradiatus | reverse complement strand
TCTTGGGGTAATTTTGGTCGGCCGACCACTCCTGGGAAGGTTCACCACTGTTCCATGTCTTCGCCATTTGTGGAGAATGGCTCTCACTGTGGTTCGCTGGAGTTCCAAAGCTTTAGAAATGGCTTTATAACCCTTTCCAGACTGATAGATCTCAATTACTTTCTTTCTCAATTGTTCTTGAATTTCTTTGAATCTCGGCATGATGTGTAGCTTTTAATGATCTTTTGGTGTACTTCACTTTGTCAGGCAGGTCCTGTTTAAGTGATGTCCTGATTGAGAACAGGTGTGGCAATAATCAGGCCTGGGTGTGGCTAGAGACAGTGAACTCAGGTGTGATAAACCATAGTTGAATTATGTTTTAACCTTCATTTAAAAACTGCATTTTGTGTTTACTTGTGTTGTCTTTGACTAATATTTAAATTGGTTTGATGTTCCGAAACACATAAGTGTGACAAACATGCAAAAAAAACAAAACAAAAACCTAAATCAGGAAGGGGGCAAACACTTTTTCCTCACCACTGTATATATAAATGTGACTTGACTTGGCTCAAGTGGAACCTAGTAGTCCACAGAGAATCAACTGAGCATGGGCCAAAATATTAAAAGTCTGGGGAAGAGGACATCCCAAATTGGGAGAAACATTTCCAACACACTTGCTGGTGATTTTGGCCAAAAATGTTTGTTTTGGTGGGTCACTAAAACAAAGTAATATGGAATTTTCCACAGACCAGTGCAAATGTATCATTATTGCCCACTTTGGCGCAGGTACCTCTTGGGAGTTTGTGTGCCGGGTTTGTGATTCACGCTGCCTTTCTTTCGGATGAGCTTCTCCACAGCGTTGGGCCGGACAATGGGTCGCACCAGATGCCGTTTGTATGTGCCAGGGTATTTCTTCTCCACAGCTTGCTCTCTTCTGCTTAACACATCAGCACAACGAATTAATATGAGTAGTTTGAAACATTTCCGTATACAGCACTTTCAGTACTCGATCATCAAGACCTCTATAGATAACCACGTAATAGAAGTGAGAACAGAAAAGCAACCACACTGCTCCAAACAATGACTAAAATAGTGTCAACAAGTCACCATTACTATAGGCTTAAGCATTAGGAAGCTGTGCATGTTCTGCATTTGCAGTAAAGTAACACTGACGGTCTAAAACGAATGCAGGGAGCACAGCTGGAGTTGAAGAACAAAAAAACAGAAATGTAACCATATAAAGATTAAGAAGCTGTTAAGCTGAGGTTTACATATAAGAAGATTAAGCTAAATTAAAATGGCAGATATGTTTGCACTCGGGTACAGAGTAGTCATGTGCAAGATTTTTATTTCATGTTGGTAACAGACACCACTTAGGCAAGCAGAAGCGTTTTAATTAAAGTTCAAGGTACACAAAATGAAAACAGCTTTCAGAAGTAAATATCACCACCATGTTCTAGGTGTCCACCAGCAATATGACAATAACACACACTGCCTGGCCAAAAAAAGGTCACAGACATCATTTAGCAGATGCCCTTACCCAGAGCGACTTACAGTTGATACAGTATTACTGTCCAAGCAATTGTAGGTTAAGGACCTTGCTCAAGGACCCAATAGTGATAGCTTGACAGAGGTGAACCCTGTTCCTTCTCCATAGTCCAGTATCTTAACCACTAGCCTACCACAGTTCCACAGTCTCACACTAATATTTTGTTGGACCGCCTTTAGCCTTTGATTACGACACACATTTGCTCTGGAATCTGTTCCTCAAGCTTCTGCAATGCCACAACATTTACTTCTGTCCAGAGTTGCATTCATTTCCCTCCCCCCAAGGTCTTGTATTGATGATGGGAGATTTGTTCCACTACGCAAAGTCTTCTCCAGCACATCCCAAAGATTCTTTGCCTCATGCTCCCTGAACCACCCCTTTCACAATCTGATCCTTCTGAAACAGATGAACATCTTTTCCACGACCACGGGATGCGTCTTTCTACATGGTTGATTAACAAATGAGAAGCTACTCACTGCATCAGTTAGGGTTAAAGAACTCGCATCAGCATCAATGGCTTTTCCCAACAGAAGCAAGGTTGTATCGATACTAGCCAGACAAATTCACACTGGGCCAAAGTAGAGCAACCAAAGAACGCCTTTATTTCAAATGTGGGGGCAAACCGGAGTACCCAGAGTAAACCTATGCACACATGGGGAGGACATGCAAATTCCACACCGTCCAAGATCAGGATCAAACCAGAGCTCTCTGGACCTCTGACTGTTTTTTCCAGCCATCATCAGAATACATAATCATATCATAATTCTGATGTGCATTAAAATTCCTTTTATACCTTTTTCCCTCATACACGTGCGGTGAAACAATCCAGCTACACAAAACAGCTAAAACTGCCAGTAAGCTTCAAAAAACAGGAGCCGATCCACAGGCACGTGCAGGGTGTTGAAAGGGGCAGGTGAGCTGACTTAATGAGCTCCTTCTCTCGGCACTTCTAGCTGCAGCATGATGGCACTCAGCTCCATGTACAGGTTATTAGCTCTCTCTAGCTTCCTCTCGTAATGCTCCCGGATGTCCAGTGCATGCCTGAGAGTGGAAGAGAGAGATTATGGGGCAATCAGGCAGAGATCGTCTGTGAAGTCATGACATTATGTTAAAGTACACGCAGTATCACTTCAGGATCAAGGGCTGACCTGAGTTCGTCTCTTCGGCGCCGTATAAGCTCCTCGTCCAGCCGGTGGATACACGTTCCTTCACTTTTTATCTTCTCAAAGTGCTTCTTCACTTCCTCTCTCCATTCCGCCTAACCCACACAAACACACGCGCCAATGTTACAGCTGGTTGGCACCAAGAAATATATTGGACCTATCAGTTGTACAGCCGGTATAACAGCACCCTGAACATTTGATATGACTAGGGGTCGGTGTCTCCTATAGGTTCTTTAGTCTTTAGTGGTTGTTGCTTTTGAGGTGCATTATCCTCCTGCAGTATGAATTCATCTCCATAAAGATTGAAACAAGCATTTCCACTATTGCACTCAAACTTTTGGAACAGTTAAACCAGTAGCAGTCTTGGCACAATATGACTAAACTAGAAGAAAAATACTGGATTTGTTTGTATACTGCAAATATTTAGACTAGAGATGAACCGACTGCAATTTTCTTGGCAGATTCCGATTTTTTAAAACATTCTGTTAGGCTGATTCTGATTTTCTTTAAGAATTACAAATCACAGCGTACAGAAAAATTTTAGTTCAACTTTATTTTAATGTAAACTTCTTCATTCAAAGAAAGATGGCAGTTGTTGCTGGCTTTGCCTGGCTCTGACGCTCTTGCGAGTAGCTTTAACTCTTTTCCTTTCGCATATTTGGCACGTTGATGCTGTGTTGATGGTGTGTCCGAAATAAATCTCCCTTCATTAGTATTGTGCTATTAGCGAGACTATGTAGTTGACCAAGTAGCACTCAAAACACAGCCGAAATCTAACACTTCCTCATCATGAACCTGCGGTCTCCTCTACAAACCCACAAGTGGCTGAGCCGTGTTTAAAGCTCGGTACAAACATGAACTGTGAATTAAAGTTCCTAAAAGCATTGCGCTGCTTTTGGCTGCGTCTGTGACACCAAAGTGTGAATATGACCTGAGCAGAATCAGTTATGTACGACTGATCGACCAATCACGCTATAAACCGATGGGTGCATCACTAATTTAGATGTTTGTACCTGAGATTTGAAGTAGGTCTCCTGGGGAGCTCCTAGCACGTCTGCTGAGGCAATGTCCAGGTGGAGCAGGATCTGTCTGAACGAAGGTCTGTTCCTGGGTTTACCTTGCCTGGATAAACACGTATAAAAAGACTTTTATGATCCAACCCTTTAAACCATTTAGATTCCCTGATACATTTTATAATTCCAGTGTAATTATATAAAGTTTCTCCTTCTGATGATCCTTGATATGTTGTTATGTGTGATATGGGACTGTCTTAGCCTAGTGGTTAAGATAGTGGACTATGGACCTGAAGATCCAGGGTTCAAATCCCACCCCTGACCCAAATCTCAAGCTGCCACTGTTGGGTCTTTGAGCAAGACCCTTAACGCACCAATGTAAGATTGTAAGGACTGGATCATTGTAAGTCTCTCTGGATAAGGTCGTCTGCTAAAGTACATAAAATGTTAGGTCAAGAGGTTGATTCATAGAAGTCAGATTCAATATTTATCAGTTGGTGGAAAGGATTATTGCTATATAAAAACAGCTATTTTTATACACTGCAAATATTTATATATGGTTACAAGAACAGTACAGATACAGACAAAAAGCACACCTAAAACACAAAGCATTACACCAAAACATGGTCAAAGCAGGACGACTTCCAGAGTAGATGCATAATAAAGTTCAAATCACCAGGTCTGCTTCATTAGGATCTTGAAGCCATCAGGGCAGGTGGAGGGCACAGGAAGGTGCAAGCTGTTACTTCCCACACCCCAGATAATGGCAGAGGAGTCCACGTCCTTATAAGGGATCTCTCCGGTAAGCAGCTCCCATAACACCACGCCAAATGACCTGCAGAACAAACATACAGCACTTATTTTCTAAGGACTTGACGTTACACACACAACATCAGCTGGTTTCTCTCTTTAACTTATTATTTTATGCAAACAATGGCATCTTAACTCCCTAGTGTTTGCCATCCTAAGTGATTACCATATTGTAATCAGTCCTACGTTAATTACTGAATGCATTCCTGAGATTTTATCTCCAGACAATCTCTCTGAAGCTCAAAGCCAAAGTGAGCTTTAATTTGCTTATTCAAATCCAAACATTTCGATTGGTTCTCTTGATTACACGGTTGCCTGAGGTGATCTCTGCTTTAGATCCACAAGCCAAATCACACGGACACAGCACTACGTACTTTTTAGACTGTCTAGCAATCCGAGGACGCGCAGCAAAAAGCAGTTACATTATCTACAGCAAACCAGGTGAACTCCCAAAAAAAATAACAGGAAAGGCTTAAGGTTTAAGGATCAAACCTGTGTGTACAGGAGACTTACCAGATATCTACTTTCTCAAGCTTACAGGCTCGTTGCGGATTCACAGCGGGTGCCCATCCAGGCCAGTGCCAGAAATGACATCTTGGTGCTCTTGTCACTCAGCTCTTTAGACGTCCCAAAGTCGGAGATCTTGACAACGTCGTTATGAGTGACTAACACACTGTGTGGAAGAAAAGAGAAAGGATTAAAGGTTAATATTCTATTTAGCGGTTGCAGCCAAAATCCTCCATTTTATATCATGGTAAAGGTATACGCTCAGTGGCCACTTTATTAGGTACACTCGCACATCTAACTGCATGTTAACAAATAATCAGGCGTTCAAACCCAGCATCAGAATGAGGAAGAAAGATGAATTAAGGTACACACACACACACACACACACACACACACACACACACACACACACACACACACACACACACACCTGAAAAAGACAAATATCTGAAATGCTCCGAAAAATGACAAAACATCCAGTGAGGGCAGTTCTCTGGGTGAAATGGGCAGCACGGTGGCATCGTCGCCTCACAGCAAGCAGGTCCTGGGTTCACACAGGGTGGAGCGGCCTGGATCCTGTGTGTGGAGTCTGCATGTCCTCCGAATACTCCGGTTTCCTCCCACAGTCCAAAGACATGCATGTTAAGTTAATTGATTATGCTAAATTGCCATTGACTTTAGTGTATACATGTGACTTGTCTCAAAGTAACCGTGTGTGTGTCGCTGAACATGGCCACTGATACTGACAGCGACGTTAAATAAATCAATAACCAACAAACTCTGGGTGAAAATGCCTCGTGGATGCCCGAAGTCATATGAGAATGTCTAGACTGGTTCGAGTTGATAGAACAATAACTCAAATAACCACTCGTTACACCCGAGGTATCCCGAAGAGCATCTCTGAGCACGCAACACCTTGAATTTTAAAGTAGATGGGCTACAGGAGCAGAAGACCACACAGGGGTGCCACTGTCAGCTAAGAACAGAAACTTGGATCAACGATTCAGGCTGGCGGTGCTGTAATGGCATGGGGGCTATTTTCTTGGCACACTTTGGGCGCTTTAATACTAACTGAGCATCGTTTCAATGCCAGAGCATACCTGTGTATTACTGCTGATATTCCACCACCTTGTTGAATATGTGCCATGAATAATTAATGCAGTTAAGAGGGGGTCCAGCCCAGTAATAGCAAGTTGTACCTAATAAAACATGTATAAGAAGTGTACATCACATCATGGTAATTATGGAAGAAACTTTTTGTATAACGGTTTAAACCTGGGGTGACCGTACGTCCTCTGTTGTCATTTTGGGGCATCCCAGCAGGTCTGTTTATGTATTGAAGTTCACATTTGCCATCACCTGCAAGAACTCCCACCACCCTACTACCTTCAGCCACAAGTCCGTGCCGTGCCACCAGCAGATGCATAGTAACATTACACACCGCCTAAACCGATCCATTTAATACACCAAGTTAATTGGATATTCACAGTGGAGTGTCTAGAATGCTTACTTTGGTGATTTGAGGTCTCTGTGGATGATCTTGTGGAGATGCAGGTAGTTCATGCCGCTCGCAATGCCCGACGCCCAGTCCACTAGGAGACGAGGGGTCACCTTCCTTCCTGCCCTCAAAACCTCATAGAGCTGCCCCTGAGCACAGTACTCCATTATGATGCAGTAACACGGAGCCTGTGTGCACACACCCCTGCAAAACAAACACACCGTCAGATCTGCTCAGAAAGCAAGGCATTAAATCTCAGAGGCGGGGAAGACGGAAACTGGGTTATACTTGAAGCCGATGATGTTGGGATGCTTCAGTTTCCGGAGGTGTTTGATGTCGGTCTCCTTCTGTTCTCGGACTTTCTTGATGGCCACTTCTTCAGAGCGGAACTTCCCGAGGAAAACCGCACCCTGAGCTCCACTTCCTAACCACTGCAGCTCCGAGATCTCCTCAAACGGAACCTCCCACATATCTACCGACAGATCGGAAAACAGGGCTAGTACAGATATACAGTACAGGCACGCAGAACCGTGGGGACGTCATCACACCTCTGCTGAATACTTGTTGCTGCTCATCTTATTAATGTGGGACAAGAACCTTGAACAGCTGGAATCCCGTATGCTGTTGCCTCTAACAGAATGTTTCCTTCTCCAAGTTCACAAGCTTAATGTCATGCGCACATCTGTGGGTAGACGTGTTGGTCACAGATTCTACTGCAAGTAGGAAAGCTGAATTCATCCACAATTATTAAGTGTTTGTTTATTTGGTCCATTTAAGGTTGTTTTTAGCATCAATAGCTAGGTAATGAGGGACATGAGGTTACATCAGACTAGTCATGCATAGTCAGATCAGGACAATTTAGTGCAATCAATTAGCCTAATGCATGCCTTTGGTTTGTGGGAGGAAACCAGAGCACCCAGAGTAAACCCAAGCGGACAAAGAGAGGACATGAAGACTCCACACAGGTAAAGTCTGAGGTCAGGATTGAACCGTGGATGCTGGAGCTGTGAGGTGGTTTGAACCTCCACCCACTGAGGTAGATGGGCAACAACAGGGAGGTCTTCCCTGGTACTAGTACAGTGTTCCTCAAAAGGTGTCTAATGCTATCCGACTGGATAACATTGAAATTGATCCTAACTAATACCAGTCCCGATTGGAGCATCCATCCTCGACAGCTGACTCACTTACACTTGGGTCTAGACAGAAGGCTATTTTTGAGCAGCAGACAGGGTTCATGTTGTCAGGCCATTAGTTTGCCGATGATCCATTACATGTAGCTCCATATTAACCCAGTGACTTTTGCACTCCAATCTGACCTGTTCAGTTTAACAGAATTACGAAGCCACTGGGAATTAAGTGTGCTCACCTTGCTGCTGAAGCTTGTACTCTGTTGAATAGGTCTTTCCTAGGATGTTCCACACAGGCTTCAAGCAGCCGAACAGCCCATCTAGGAAGCCGCCTCCACCCGTACTGGCTCGGTGAAACTGGAGCTTGATGTCATCATGACTGGGGTGGTCGGGGTTCTCCGTGTTGCAGCCTCCGTCCTCGTTGCCGTCTTCCCCGTAGGAACCGCGCTCCTCGTGCTCTGCGTTGTGTTCCTCATCCTGCTCCTGAAGCTGCAGCACGCTGTTTTCGAAGTGGCCCTGCTCCCTGGTGGAGTCCTCACTGAGCGCGGTGCACGCCGGACTGCTGCCACTCACGCCCAAGTCGTCGTCTCGGCCGGGCTGCAGGGGCACGGGCAGGCTGGTGGGTGGAGCCAGGTCGGTGATTATCTGCGGGGGTGGTTGAGCCGGTTGGGTCTGAGGCGATGGAGAGGTGTTGGAGTTAGCCTTCTTCAGGGCGTCACCCACGACCGTGAGCTTGAGCTCCTCTTTGAGCTTTCCTACCAGCAGGCTGGGGCACGAGGTCCACGACAGCACCTCTGGGGAGCTACCCATGGTGCTGTGCGTGCGCATGGGCCAAGGCCCAACAGTGGTGGAGGAACGCAGAGGGAGTTCGAAAATGGAGGCTGAGGCTTACAATGAGGAAACCTAAAAAGTGAAAGAGAGAAAGATGATTTAAATTTCAGAGTATTACTAGAATAATGTTGGGCAAATCTGCAAACACAAACCGTCCAAACTGCACCCCTCTCAACCTTATTTAACATAACTGCAAAAACTACTGCCGCCTATCCTCCACACCGGCCCCTTTCTCATGGTCAGGGTCATGGAGGGTCTAGGGTCTACCTTGCGAATTACTGGGTGCAAGAAAAGAACATCATGAGTGCGACCAAAAGCAGAGCTTCGTGGTGGTTACTGTCGCACCATCAGTTCACACCCAAACACCTGTCAATCTTGCCTGTGTGACACACAACCTGTTCGGAAGGCAACATCAGTCAAGGAAGCCAAGTCACCACAGTGGTGGGTACTGAGTACCTGAGTACTCATGGTTCCAAAATGTATTTAATAAAAAAAAAAAAAAAAAGACTTTACCCATAAACCAGTTACATTTTCTGTTATACAGCCTACCCACAGTGTGTGGGACTGGAAGAGCTCATGTTAGCCCTCTAGTTAAAAAAAGAAAGAAAGAACAGAATAAGAGAGAGGGATCAAGAGAAAGTAAGAAATGGAGAAAGGATGGAAGAGAGAAAAGAAGGAGAAAGAAAAAAAAGGAAGAATGAAAGAGGGAGCAAGAGAAAGTAAGAAATTGAAAAAGGATAAGAGAGTAAGAGAAAGGAGAGAAAGAAAGAAAGAGAAAAGCGAGTGAGAAAGGAGAGAAAGAAAGACAGTATGAGAAAGAGAGAGAGAGAGAGAGAGAGAGAGAGAGAGAGAAAGAAAGAAGTAAAGAGAGGAAAAAAAAAATGAAAGAGAGCGACAGAACAAACGAGAGAAAGAAAGAAAGAAAAAAAAAAAAAAAGAAACATACAAAAATTACCAGTAATTTCTAGGATAGAACGAGAGAGAGAGAGAGAGAAAGAAAGGGAAAAAAAAAAAGGTAAGAAAAATTGCCAGGACACATTTGTTTAAACATTGCTGGTTTGCTGCGGTATGGGGATTAAGCAGCACTGAGAATTAGGAGCTAAACATCTGGTGTATACTGTTGCATAGCCAGTAGCCCAAACACACACACACACACACACACACACACACACACACACACACACACACACACACACACACACACACACACACACACACACACACACACACACACAATCTGCTGCTGTGGTAGAGGAGAATGCCAAAATGGGACTTCAGTGCAGAATTAAGCAGATAATAAAGACAGGACCTGCTGTGCTTACTAATACACTAAAGATGATGTGGGTGTGGACGGGCATTTATTAGGCTTTAAGGCTAGATCCAGGATTGACCCTGATGTGGATACTAAGCAATAGAGCTAACAATTACCAGCAGTCACGTGCCAACTTAAAATGCTAGCCAGCTTTAAATACACACAGATTCAAGTTTACACAATTAAAGCCAATCCTCCCACAGAGACTAATCTCACGTAGTAAATCCCGCTCGGGGTTGAAAGCGTTTTCACCACACGGTTTCACAACCTGTTATAACGTGACCTCCAGTAAAGCTCCGTTTTGATGAAATCCGAGTTGAAATGAGGAAAGTATGAGGCTGTGTAAAGCCTTAAGCTCCAGACGAGGCACAGATAGCGAGACGGAGTCCGTGGGTTTGTACAGTCCCATGGGAACGTGCACAATTCAAAGGTTTTCTAAAAGAAAAATTTAACAATTTCTGCAGGGAACAAACATTAAAAATGGTATTTCCCCAACATTTTCAAGGACCATTAACAAAACAACAAATCATTAAGAATTTACACATTGGTGGTAAGAGCCAGCTGCTGCAAAACGCAGTTCTTGAGGACCTAGGTTCAAACCCTGTTCTGTGCTCGCAATATTAAGGTCGGGCAGTGTGGTTACAGGGCCATGATATGGACTGGAATCCCATTAAGGGAACACATTCATGCCATCAATTCCGGCATATATTCCAAAAGAGGGAACTTTGACTTCCTTATATTAATTTTTTTAACTAGAAAAATCAACAAAACATTCAAAAAACTTGCGTAGTCCTGAAACCAGTCCATGTGCACTGAGTGACATCCATTAGACGACTGAGGAGGGGAAAATGAGGACTGGAAAGAGTTGTACTACAGAGATAGTCGGCCCTCTCCTTTTGTTTGAAGGTCATGCAATCAGAGCAGAACCTTTGAACCAAACGCACATACACACACACACACACACACACACACAGCCCTGCATGTATGCATGCACGAGGTGAGTGAACTGTCGCTCCTCTTCCTAGAAGAATAGACTCTCTTATTTCCAGTAGCATTAATCTACACAGGGGAGTAACTAGATAGAACTGTTTCCTTTCACACACACACTTCTGCTCTCGGTTAGCAGAGAGACACTGTGTGTGTAACCTGAGCAGTGGGTGTGAGTGATGGAGCAGTAGAGGCATCAATAATGCAAGTTCAGCTCTCAGGACTTCAGCGCACAGCTGAGAGTGCAGGACGCAACCAGAGCACTCGCGCTCTCTCGCGCTCTCTCGCTCTCTCAGGTAACCCAGAAATCCTTTCCCATGTCTCTGTGTGTGTCTGTGTGTAATTCCACCCCAGGGCCAGTGCTGATGCTCCGGGCTGCATTACACCCTAGGGGATGCATCCGAGGCCCTGCCAAGCACGCACACCTCCGATGCAGCTGTGCTGGGTGGGCAAAATCCTCCAAGGCATATACAGTCGTACCCAGCGTCTGCAGTTTATGCTGCAGTTTATTTTATTACCCCGGTCTGCCATTGAAAGAACACGCTCCCGCTATAACAAATGACGGCTCAAAT
>JAJAGP010000271.1:503663-518663 GCA_025084515.1 Ancistrus triradiatus | reverse complement strand
GTGTTGTTTTTCATGGCACTGGCAGACGGGTTTTAAATGCTGGCTCATCTTCTATGTGCACTGTGAATTATTGATGGGTTTGGTTGTCTGCCCTTCCATAAATAATGTCTGCACCTTATCGGCACAGAGCCTGACCCAACTGGCTAATTTACACACTGCTTGGACCTGGTTCTGACCAGTGAACACTGCTGATGGGGGAGGATTAAATGACCTAAACTCACCCCCCAACACACACACACTTATATATGCAGCATAAATTAAATATAGTACCGAGTACCAATCAAAGGTTATCTGTTACGAACAAACTGACTGATTACCAAGTAACACAATTTACATAAGAACCAATATTACTCAAATTATAAAACTGCAAGTTTCTTTAAGGTGCCAGTTTCTAAAGGTGCAAATTTTTTTTTTATAGGGCTTCATCTTTATTTAACCATTGATTTTCTACAATCACTGCAGATCAGCTTTCCAGAAGAGAGTAAAATGGAAGAGCTTGTTCAGAAGGATCAATAATCAAACGAGGAGAGGACAACACTGGATGTTAAAGTACCATGATGTCCACTCTGTAACCACTACATATTCGACTTTTCATCGGGCACCCTGTTCCCGTTCTGAAAAAGTAGATTTGGTGCCAACTTTCCAAAAAATACATCTAATCTAATGGTGGCCAAGATTTTTGCACAGTACTGTACATGGTTCCATGGTGCTTCCTAATTAAAGTTATGTCACAGACTTGTTTATTGCGATAATTCTTCAATTGATAATCGTGTTTCTAAATTTCATTACCATCCCAAGACTAACAGCTATACCATTTCAGAATCAGTACATTACCAATCACAGCAAGTAAAGGGATATCAGTAGACTACAGTAACCCTCCACTTAGCATCAGATACGGAGGGATGGAGCAGCTGGCGAGGCTGGGGTATCAGGTTTCTGCCCTCCACCCCACTCCTGACTCCAAACACACACTCATTAGTCAAGACCAATTAATCCCAAAGCTACAGAAGGCACTGCAACCCGTGGCACAAAACTAGGCCATTCCCAAAATGCAATCCAACACAATCCACAAAGCTGCATATGCAAGCCTATGTCTGAGGAACTAATACACCATATTAGATCTGGCTTGTACTTACTGAAAACACCCATCAGTGTGTCTAAACAAGCCATCCTCTTTACGCAAACTCACTTCATGAGAAGCATATGCTCACATCAATCTATTGTGCATCATAAATACACAGAGCCACACCCACAGCCAAACACACCCAGCATCTGTGTCCCCATAACTCCAGTAATCATTAGCTATGAGCCTGGGGGCTGTCACTGCAGGAAAGGGGGGGTTGTACGTTCCAGAGGGGCCAGCTGGAGAGAAGCAACAAAGAGCCAATTTAGCCTCCGACAAAGGCCCATGCACCCTCTTTGTCAGTCAGACACACACAGACACACACACACCCCCTTTTTACAGCACAGCATCTGTCTGATCCCACAGCTCCCTCATCTTTTTGTCTGATAGCCCCCTTTCCACCATTTCAGATGAAAATCGATCAGGTCCTCCGGTTCAGGTCCAGCTCCAGAACGGCCTCCACCTGCCCCTTGCTGACTGACTCAATCGCACAGCGTGATTCACACCGCCAATTTGCTGCAGCAGACTCCCACAGCACCTGAGCACCATCATCACCTTATTCACACTATAAGTGATTATTAAGCACTCTTCTCCAGCACTGCAGCTTCCTCACTTCCTCTATGCTGATAACTGATAACAGCAGCCGGAACAATGAGAGCCAGTTATGTGCTAGGTAGTACAAAAAAGTCTGAGTCTCTTCCTGTTCACTCTGTAGTTCGGTCCACCAAGAAATATGGTCTACCAGGCTGAACTATATTTATATTCCTTCCAGATCGGCCACGTCGGTGCTTTTCTCCCATCCTCTGAGAAAATTACAGGCAGAAATACCTACTTATAACAACTCGGCAGTGCTGAAATTATTTTGGTCCCATTCAGTTGCATCTCTCTAATTGTACAGGCAGATGCCACCTCATGTTGGGGGGAGAAAAATGTTTTCATCTCTGGTATGATAGTTTGTAAAAACAAGTCAATCAGAGAAATTTCTAAAACGGTCACCCCACTTCTTAACTGAGCAGTACCAGTGTTTCGGTAGCAAAAGCCAACTACAGGAAACAACAGTTCCTGAGAGACTGGCTTCGAACTAAATCCCACTAAATCCAAGCCTTCCCTTGTGATCCTGACCAGGATAAGCACGGGGTGGGGTTGTAAAAGGTTGCTTTGGAGCTTCAGTTCCAAAGAGCGATGAGGGTTGGAGAATTGTCACAGAGCTTGTCCCAAGAGAGCACAGGCACTTGGATGTACAGACTTAAACGTGTTCATCCAAGGATGCAGGGACTAGGGAAATGATCGCTCGACCGGCCTCTCCTCCTCAAGCATGGCCCATTGGCGCACAGCGCCCTACATGGAGAAATAGAAATAAATGACAAGTTGTATCAGTTTGTACACTTGATGCAAACAACTGGACTCAGGGTGTAGAACCCGAACTCGTCCTGTAGGTTACAAGATGAAGGAGTCTTTCAGTAAGAAGATGTGTAAACATTTAATCCCAGTGAAGTTTCAAAGGCAAAAGTACTGCTCAAGTACGAACAAAGCGTTTGTTGCAAGTATCGCAACGAAGATGTTTGGTTTCCAAACTTTACACAGTTTTGCGAGACTAGTAGCTGAAGTCTCACTCTCACACTTGCCTCAAATAGTTTCAAGTTTGTTCAGTATTTTCCACAGACATAACAGTTTGGTTAATCTGCAATTTAAAAAAAAGGAATCAATCTAAGTAGTGGGACTGTGGTGGCCTAGTGGTTAAGGTACTGGACTATGGACCAGAAGGTCCAGGGTTCAAATCCCACCTCTGCCAAGCTGCCACTGTTGGGTCCTTGAGCAAGGCCCTTAACCCACAATTGCTTGGATTGTAAGACTGTGTCAATTGTAAGTCGCTCTGGATAAGGGCGTCTGCTAAATGCTGTAAATGTAAGTAGCTGAACACAAACTCAGGGCATACCAAGCCCAACAGAAGATCCCTTACCTACTGCTTCCTGATGTGCAGACTAAAATAGGAGCTGATGTGTAAAGCTGCTTTTGGACACTGAACTGAGTGAGAGTGGCAAGTAAACCTGTAATCTGTTCAGTGCAGAACCAGACTGAGTAAGCAGAGAAAATAACCTGGCTGCCATTCAAAACATCACATGCCCAAAACACTCCTTCGTGCCTTGTGCTCCAACTCAAAACACTAAACACCACCAAAACTTTGTTACATTCACTGAAAATTCAACCCAGACAAAAAATAACTTCATTGTACAAAAAAAAAAGAGCAATCCGTGTATTCATCAGGAAACAGAATCCAGAGGCGGTGCTGGCTCTGCTAGTATACCTCAGCCTGGAGAGACTTTAATGCAGCTAATGTAATGGATCAGCTAAATAATGGATCTGCTATCAGTTGCTATGATTAGCTTAATGTTAGAGATGCACCAAGCCCAGTTTTTCTCCTCCGATACCAATTCAGATATCTGAACGTAAATATTACTTAAAAACATAAAATAAAGAAAACTTTAGACCTCACTTTGTTCAAGACGAGGCTGAAAATTAATAGAATTTTTTTTTTAATCACATGGAAAACAAGAATGAAGTCTAACAAAAACAAAAATGCAACAGCGAAATTATATTATAAAATAATCAGAACAGCAGAAACTATTCATTTTGTATTTAATCATACTATTCTAAATTTAACTGACTATAACTTTTCAGCCTACATCACAGGGATGATGCAAAAAGTTCCTGCACGAGGCTTTTATTCTGATGCATTGCAGCATACAGAAGCTGTTACACATTTCTTAACTTAATTTCCTTAAACAGAGCGGCCTGTCTGTAACATGATCATTTATAATTATTATATTGACTTTCTGTTCTGTTATTTAAAAAAAAAAAAAAAAAAAAAAAAGTTTATGTTTATAACATTTTGGAATAAGAGATGGTATCAAATGTGTATCGAACAGGTCTAGCAAGATCAGATTTGTTTGCCCTACTTGATGTTTTTGAGGTACTCCAACATCTAAACACATTATGTACAAAACTGATGAATATAGGACAAAATATAACACATAACTTGCACTCGAAGCATTCAGCGAATGCCATTATCCACAGCGGCAGCTCCTATGGCTCACACGGAAAAACCTGCACTTTGTAAAAACCTGAGGTTCAAATCCAAAAAAACAAAAAACCATAAGTTTGCGGGTCCTGCTATGGACTGGCATCCCGCTCAAAAAGCACTTCACCTGCGACCAGTGGCTTTCGGGATAGGTTTCAGACCAACCCCACCATGACCAGGATAAGCAGAGCCAAAACGTGAACAACCAGAGCAACTTGCAATGTTAAGGGTTAAAGGTGTTGGCAACAGTGGAAGCTTGTCTTGATCTCACAACCATATAATTAGCAGTCTTAACCATGGAGCCACTCCATAATCTGTCGTACATTTACAGGATTTAACAGAGCACCTTACCCATCCAACAAACGGACCGACCAGATAAAGGATTGAACTCACAACCTTCTGATTCGCAGTCTGTAGCCTTAACCACTGAGCAACCGTAGTCAAAGTCCACAGACATATTTTGGTTGATTCAAAAGTCGTATTAAATGGCCAAGAAGCATACCTGGTTCATAGTACCATTTGAACAAACTTGAATTTAAAGTCTCCCGGTACTTCTTGGAGTGCATGATGCCATATATGACATATATATACACACACATATAACTAGGATCCTAAGATCTTTGCAAGCCTAAAATATAGAATACTTAACACTGGGGACTTGGTTCTTTTCCGTCTAAAGTCTTCTTTTGTATACCAAAACCACCATGAGTGGTTGTTGGATTGCATCCGACTACAGAACCTGGTTCCAACTATTATAGTATTCCAACTATAATATATATTATGTTTTTTAAACACCTCAAAACTCTGCACTACCCATTCCAGGAAAATGAGTCAACTCTTGGTGGTTCTTGGAAGCCCCTCTAACGAAGCATTTACATTTACAGCATTTAGCAGACGCCCTTATCCAGAGCGACTTAAAGGTTTACAATCCAATCAATAGTGGGTTAAGGGTCTTGCTCAAGGACCCAACAGTGGCAGCTTGGCAGAGGTGGGATTTGAACCCTGGACCTTCTGGTCCATAGTCCAGTACCTTACCCGCTAGGCTACCACAGTCAGTAAACTGTTCATCGTTTAACAGTTCATTTTTAACCTGTCCTAGCTTGATGCACTAACATTTCGGTCGAACTGAAAACCGATTTGATTATTTTTTGGGTTTTTTGAGCAAACTGCAATTAAAAAAACGTATTCTTGATACCTCACACGAACAGTTATTACAGCTCGTTTGTCCAACGTCTCTGGATAGTGAAATTTTCCGACATTTCCACTATTGCTCTGCTGCTCACATTGAACACTAATGTGCTGACTTGCACAGGATAGCATTTTTTTAATAGTTCACACTCTTACTAATACCAGACACTGCTTAGTTCCCACGCACCACCTCCAAACACAGACTAATTGTCACGTTAAACAGCAAACTTTGTCTCAGAAGTATATTATCACCATTTTAAATCGTTAAGAATAGCTGTTGACCAAAGAGTAATCCAGTTATATCCTTAACTACAGACCTGACCTTTGAAATGCGTTCATTTGAAAGCCCTCAGTCACATGCCACACGGTATCTGCACCTGAACTACACCTGGCTCAGACAACAAACACATACTCACACTCACATGGCTTAGGCTGTGTGAATATTTCAACTCTGTTCTCATGCTCGAGGATGTTGCTAAAATTGGTACATGGAGGGGGATATGCCTGACCTAAATACATGAGAATAAGCTGAGGAATGTTTGATCTTGTATTTGGCCCGCTCTATAAGAGCATTAGTAAAGGTACCATGTTATTTCTAGGCATATAAGTCTGGGTGACAGCATGTGGATGGACACATGCCCACATACACCGTCCCGAGATGAACGCATTAACAACAGCCCAAATGGGAACGTGGTTAGTGGGCAGCGAGGCCTGTGAGTCACACAAACAGTGATGCTGTAGCGCTCTAAAATAACACTGCAGATGCAGAGCAAAGGCGGAAGGATGGAAGCAGCTCAGTGTTCAACATTCCTACGTCAGTTCTACGAAGCCAAAGCACCAAATACAGACAAACATGTTATGTTCACAAGTTGTGGGTTCATGTTAATGGCTGCTTGTTGACAAGGCCAATAAAACGAGTGTTTTGCCTTTTGATTGAGGGTGTAAAGAAAAACTACTTGAATCAGTAAATTGGTCAAACTGTCTACGATACAACAATATCGGTTTAGGGCATAGATTTGATTCAAAAACAAAAGCAGCATGTCCATTAGGGTAAGCATGAGCTTGAGATAAACTACAGAACAGTTAATTTGGACAGCAAATTTTTATTTAGTTTTGGTTCTAGTTATAGTCTTTTGACTAAAATGTAATTTAGTTTGTCATAATTTAGTCATCTGAACTGTTTTTAGTTTTAGTCTAGTTTGTCGACTAATTATAATAAGACTACAGTCGAATAAATCTACAGTAGCTTCAGTTGGCTAAACTATGAAATGTAAACGCTGCAATACCAAAATGCTTTAACATTCTGCTTTTTTCCCCCCATTCGCTTGAGGTATGTTTTTTGTGCGAGTATACGCAATAAGCATATAGGTCAAATACATAAATGCGTATCAATGATAAGGTGTCAGCCACCTGGTTAAAGTGCACAGTGGAAAATAATTATGGTCCGCTCAAATACCTGTGGTCAAGGAGATTACACAATAATCATGACAGGCCAATCTAGTACTGGGAAATATGATAACTCGGACCACAATACATTTTTTTGGGAAGTGTCATGACTGTGTACATTTCCAATACCGAGCAATTCCATTGTCTAAAACAGTATTTGGTTTGCTAGTCCAGTAAAAGTTACATAAACCTTATATAAAATATCAATCACTACTCAGACCTAGACACATCAGCACAGAGTATCATCAGAACTTGAAGAAGCCTTTTTCAAAAAACGTCTGATTCTCAAACACTATAGGGGATCCATAACAGTCACTGATGCAAGAAAAGTTGACTGATTTTTTTTTTCCTTCTTCTTCTTTTAAATAAATCAATGTAGGTTTGGCCAAAGACTGGAGACAAATGCAGAAAGGAACAGACAGACGGAAGGAAACCAAAACTTGACCTTGGTGCATTCTGAAAGTGTGTGTATGGTGTTTAAATACTGTCTTTAATAGACCGTACAAGGACGTCCAGAACACGAGCACAGTGACCACACAGAAAGCAATTGGTCCATCTTTCTACCAGGTTCGCCACTGCCTGCATCTCCCTCACAACTCAAACTGATTTTCCACATTTTAACCCAATTTATCCATGTCAGGGCTGCAGACAGCTCCAGAATTCCCAGGGTGAAGGCAGGCATGTACACTGAGCAATGCATCGGTGCGTCACAGAGCTGGTTAGGCAGTTGCTGTTGCATCCCTGCTTTCCACAACTCCTGCCTCAATCACAGCCCAACTGTACTTGTGACACCGAACGCATCCAAAACACCCCCCCAGGACTCGAAACAGGGTCACTGTGGTGGAGGGTTAGCATATAAGACCATTGCACAACCTGAGTGCAGAACTGATAATTGATAGTACTGTTGGAACTGTACCATAACAGGACATAATACAGAGCACAGAATCGGCAGAATTAACATACTTGGCATAATCACAGCTCGAGTGAGAAATCAATAACAATTTTTATTTTGTCATTGAAGAAAAAAAACATACCTTTTGGTTCTGGTTTTTGGCCGAGTGTGTTCAAATTGTCAGTTTTGACCAGGAATTTCTATTCTGTTACATCACCAAGTACCCTCATTATGCACTCCCATCCACTTATCTGCCTCTCTGATAAATATATGCTGCAAATGTTTACAATCTGGAAGCCAACCTCAAAATAAAGGGCTCTCAGCGTTTGTGGGAACCAGAATAAATGTAGCTGCTTGGCATGCAATCCTGCTTGCACACTCTAATGGTCCAGTGTAATAACAGTCTTTATTTCTGGCCTACACATCCAGTCAGGACAGGCAGAAGAGTGAAAATGACTAAAGTACAGCTCTGCTGGTCAAGGACCAAGTCAGAGCAACAACATCGGATTTAGAAACCAAGAAAAAGGATAAAGTGCAGGTGGTGAGAATTGGTTATGTGGCAAAAACATGCCATTTCATTACTTATTTAGGTTACACGGTCTATAAAACCTTTAATACAATATTTCACAGTGTAAATCCCAGTTCTACCAAATCTTTGATAGGGCTCACAATGTGAAGGGTGGACTGACGCCCAATGAATTC
This sequence comes from Ancistrus triradiatus, assembly GCA_025084515.1. Classification (NCBI taxonomy): domain Eukaryota; kingdom Metazoa; phylum Chordata; class Actinopteri; order Siluriformes; family Loricariidae; genus Ancistrus; species Ancistrus triradiatus. The sequence goes on along the minus strand of JAJAGP010000271.1, from coordinate 510,233 downwards.
TGGATTAGGCACTAGACGCTCCAGAGTGACCCTGACCAGGATAAGTGGGGGTAAAACTGGAAGCTTTGCTTTGTGTAATGATTCCTTTAACCTTTATTACACTCTTCTATTTAAACCCCTTGCCTGAAGCAGTCAAAGCCACACGTTTTTAAAGTTTATTTGCCTAGTTCTGCGCTCGTCTTCGCTCTCTGCACCAGCCTGCCATTAACCTTTGGTCAAAATGTCTTATTCCTCTTTCAATGAAAGTGTCATTTTTGTTACGTTTTTGGTGGCTGAAATTGCTCTGCATCCCTATTTCCAGTTTTAATGAAATCGACATTTCCCTAAAAAGTACATGTGCACATGTATGTGGTAAAAGCAAATAGCAAGAAAGGAAAAGCAAGGAAAGAGAGCAAGAGACGAAGGTGAAGAGAGACTGTGGCTGCTGCCGGACTGATCCGAGAACAGCCCAAATGGATTCCCAAGCGACTACAAAGGACACAAGTGGAGCTGGCTCCATGTAAAAAGTGCCATGAGCCAGTGAGGGAGGGGTGGATGACAAGCGAGGCAGATGAAAGGAGGAGGAGAAAGGCCACACAGCTGACCAGCTGCTCCCCCTTAACAATCAGGCCAGCTTTTAAACTGACACGCGCATAAAAGCAGCACGCCTGAGAACGTGCATAGCAAAGGGGGTCGCCTCTGATGCTTATTACAATAAGGGTGTGTGTGTGTGTGTGTGTCCCCGAGAGATAGGGACACGAGACACAAGGGCAACAATAATACACACAAGACCGCAGGAGGCTCTGAGCTGTCCATCTCAGTGCCCCTCCCAATGATGTTCTTCCTGAGATCTAAAAAAACATGTCTAATAAAGCAGCAAAATAATCAATACACTGCACTGAAAGGTCCATTAGCAGTAGAGAAAGTCACGTGCGCGCACACGCAAGAGGAAACTGTTCGGGTACTACGAGTGGGGGTGAGATGACAAAACATCATATTACCACACTTAACAAGGAACTCTATAAAAGTCCTGTGTAACCCTGGTGAATTCCGGCTTATCCTCCATGCCCTGCCCTGACCAGGATCAGCAGGGGAAAACAGAATGCTCCGCTTATTATAATTAATGATTTATGACAGACCATACTTCGATTATACATTCACAAGATGAATATTTACTAAAAAGAGCCAGAAAACAGCAATTGCCAAGGACCTGGATTCGAACCCTGGGCTGGGGTGCAACATGAAAGTCAGATGGTCCCTTTACGTGCTCTTTGATACTGGCATCCCAATCAGGGAACACTTTCATCTGAGCCTAATGTATTTTAGGGTATTCTCCAGAGCAGAGGATTAGCATGGTGAGCACTAGGCAGTCTCATACTCAGCAGGGGGCGCTGCACTGTGTGCTGTGACACATTCCTGGCATAACCGGAATTAAGTATTTCTGTGATTTGTACCAAAGTAGCTCTTCTGTGCATTCGGACCAGACGCAGGATGTGTTACCTTGGGTGCCAACGCCCTGTCAGGTTGGTGGGAGGGACCACTGTGGGTAGAGACTCCTAGAATGGGACTATAATGATTTGTCCTTTGTTAAAGAGACGCAGGTCTTTACTCCCGAACATTTCTTCTACACCAATCACCTTGACTATGAGAAGCGACTGATGCATCTCAGAGCTTAACATGTCAACATGACGTTGCACCGAGAACTTAACACGATATCGTACCAAGATAATCTAAAATGCTATTTGTTATTTGGACTGCATGTGGTTTTAATGTTTTGGCTCCTCGCTGTACATAACTAATTTAAAACCTGTTCTTTAGGGTAGATTGCATGTTAAGCATTTAAGTGCTAAATACTGCTGAAGTTCGACCATCAACATGCAGTACTGTGCAAGTCTTAGACTACCATTAGATTATTAATTAGACAGACCTTTGTTTTAGCAACAGTGTAATGATCATATAATTATTTCTCGATCTCTTTATTAGAATACAACCACAGAACCCAAGAAATGCTACAGATTAAATCAGAAAAACAGCTTATACCGGCTACAGTGGCAAGCATATTAGTGTGTCCTCACTTTATGATTGAGCAATAGCAGCAGATTCATTGGGATGCCATCGGGACCCTTCTACAGACTGAAGGTTAATCAGGAATGGTCGTTTTTTAAAAGCAGCCAAGAAACCACTTTCAGAAGGGGGAGCAGGGTGAAAGATATGCTTAAGCTCACACAGACTGGAACGAAGATCAGTGGGAATAGAGGGAGTATTATGGAGTGACGAATCAAAGTTTGAAATTTTTTATGTTCAATCCTAGACAGTGTGTCATCTGTGTCCATTGTACCATTGCTAAAACAACAAATCTAATGATGTCCTAAGACTTATGCACTCCCAATTTCATCAAAATTGCAGTCAACATGTTAAAGCCAAAAACATGACCATGATTAAATCCTGATAAACATCTACAAGTATAGATTTAAAACAGCCAGCCAACAACAGCAAGGGTTGATCATTAAGAGTACTGATTAAGCAAAAAATATTGTAAAATGACCAGATCTAAACATGCATCACCCAGTCCCGTTCCATGCGCTTTACCATCTGACTGCCTCTCACGGCATGACATTATATAAACACGCTTAGCAGAGGAGGCAGAGATGAACGGAGCTACACTTCGTCTCGACAGGGAGAAAGAATGAAAGAAAGAGGTGTGGGAGTCAAATAGATCTGGAATCGGATGAGAACGAGCAACAGATCAAACCGCACGCATCTCATTGAGGTCGCCGTGTAAAATGTGCATTATGTATCCGAGAGCGCGTCCCGTCCTTCAGTAGAGGACAGCGGCAAATGGACTGCTGCATTAAATCCCAGCATCGCTGGCTGATCCAAACACAGCGCAACACCACACGAGTGCACACGCGGCGCGCGCGCACACAGGCACGACCGCCGGCTACACACCTTACGCACACGCACATGCACATATTCATAGCTTCAAGGTATGGTTTGCACATAGCAAGCACTTGCACGGTCTCACACAGCGTAGCACTACGTTTCCATACACGCCAGGTTTGCTGGCATAAAGCACACAACAAACAGAGACATGCTGCAGCAGAATACTCACATGTACAGACTCAGGGATGCACAGTCATTCTTACGAAGAGACACAGTGCAAAGCGGACGACGGAAAGAGGGACGGACGAAGACACCGGGGGAGGAGAGAGGAGGAGAGAGCGAGCCTGCAGTGTCTGCGTGAAAGAGTGGGTGGTAGCAGAGCTGGTGATGCTTGCGTCACGCTTTTCATGAATGAAAGGGGCTTGGTGACGCAGGCATGATGCAGACACACACACACACACACACACACACACACACACACACACGAGGGGCGAACGGAGGAGAGAAATTACAGGGAACACGACTGGATGGAGAACAGTGGTGCCGATCATGCTTTATATAAGAGTTCAATTGACGAAATAACATTGCAATACACGTATGCAACGTTTAACATCCATCCAATCAACAGCCGACGTCTTAAGCAGTATAAAAGGAAATAAAACCTGCCTCATATACAGCTAATTCACACCTGAATGACAGAAAACTGTGCGTGTTTAGACGCTTGTTTAAAGCGCTACAAGTAAAATGGAATTGAAATGAATAAATGGATTAGTCATCAGAATCAGATTCAGAAATACTTTATTGATTCCAGGGGGAAATTGCAAAATTTCCGATCCATCGCATTACTTGCACCGATCCATCGGCCGGTATTCAGCGTGATCGGCCCATCAGTGTCATATCAGTTTCTGTTCGATCACATTTACACTTGAGCAACGCACAACAACAACATTAACTAACTAGGACTGTGGTAGCCTAGCGGTTAAGGTACTGGACTCTGGAGCAGAAGGTCCAGGGTTCAAATCCCAACTCTACTAAGCTGTACTGTTGGGTCCTTGAGCAAGACCCCAAATGCTTGCACTGCAAGTAGGGCTGCAACTAACAATTATTTTAATAATCGATTAATGGGTCGATTATTTTTTCGATTAAAAAAAAAACACACCTTTCCATGTCTTTATTCAGAAATATAACATTAAATAACAGAGCAAATAAGTGCTTACAATAAATGAATAATAATAAATTACATGTATTAATAAATTAAAGTAACAAATTAAACAATAAAGAAAAATAAGTGCATCTCTGATGCAAACACTACATACAAACTCATTCACGCTCTTTCTTTAGAAACTTTGCATTGCAAGCCAAAAATGTTAGCATGTCAGCATGCTCTTGGCTAAAGCTGGCTCTTTGTAGAGACTATATTTCCTGCCGCAGAAAATAAACGCTCAGACGGTGTTGAAGTAGCAGGAATGCATAAATAGGACTTGCCTAGCCTGGATAATATTGGATATCTCCCTCTGCTAACTCCATCCCTGTCATTATCCAGCTAACAAGCAAATACAGCATCAACCGTGCTGTGTCCGTTTGCATAGTGTCAGTGCGGCGTTATGTTTCCTCACTTCAAAACGGAAGAAACTCGGGATATTGTGGTGACTTACGCTGTTGCTGAGCTCCCTTCATAATCATCAGTGACTCCATGCTTCCGTTTCGAGGGCTGTATCAGCACCGGGGTGCTCCCGTACCAGGTCAGATCACTTTTGCAAAGCTTGCATGTTACACTTTTTTTGTTGTGTGAAGCGTGAAGTGCTCCAACGCTTGTACAAGTGATTTAATTCTTAACGACAACTTATTTTGAAGATTCCGCGACCACGCCGGCTCCTCCTCGCTCTGTTCAATCGCTCGTGTTTTTTTTTCCAGCGCTGAAGAAGTAACGTAAGCGGATACGACAAGGCGAGGGACACACATCATGCGACACAACGAATCGATAATGAAATTATCGACACTTTTAATAATCGATTATTATCGATTTTATCGATTCGAACTGTAAGACTCTATAAGTTGTAAGTCACTCTGGATAAATGACATAAATGTAAATATAACTAACTTTAATTCAGAATTCAGGACATGTGTACGGAGTTTCAACCTGCTGCTGACATGTTCATGATTAGGCTGTTTTGAGTGCTACTTACGTCACCTAAAACAGTCTCTCCCTAATTTATTTGGGACACAGCCATGTCTTCGGCGTGGAAGCTCTTCAGAGCGTGCGGTTTGCAACACGTGCAAAATAAGCCATGGAGAAACAACTTCGAAAACGTTTGGAACAACGTATTTAAAACGGCATCGCCAAGCTGTATGAGGGATTTGACTACTAACAATGGCAAAGAGGACACAGCTAAAGCTAGCGCAGAGCCAGGCATAAGCTAGCATCTCCTGCTATCTTCAGCAACAAAGATGCTTCAAAAGAAAAGTTGAACAAAAATGTTTCTGCTTGCTGTGATTTATAATTCCTCGACAGAAACAAAATCAGCCAAACATAAGTCAAAAAATAATCGAAATCTGCAAAGATTGCCATCGGTGCACCTGTGTTTAAACAAGTTAAGAAGTTATGAAAGGGATCAAACATGCCTGCATTGTTTGTGCCCGTGAGTCATCAGCCGATTTTACAGGCACAAGTGTATGCACAGACCCTGAAATCTCATTGTTTTCTCAGGATTTTCTCTCTGTACCTATAAATAACTCTCTGCCCCACATGCGCCGCAGTTTCAGCACTGCCCAAACCGGCAGAGTGATTAGCGAGTCTACTCTTTGACGTCACAATTGGGTCTAATCAGCTGCACGTGGCCTTTTCTTTGAAACAAGAGAGTTGTTTATTGTACAAAGCATCTCCTTAAGCCAGAACAGAGACAGAAATGGCACTGATCTGATCAAATGACACAATCGCTACAAACTGCTGTAAAACAAAAGGCTTGAAAGGCCAAAGCCGGTTTAAGATGTGTCATTGACTGGCTATATGATATGCCGCAATTTTCAAAACACAGAGTTACTGGTGACACCTGAGTAAAAACACCGCCAAGGTACAACAGCAGGTCTGAAGGCAGCATTTTAGTTGCTCATTTTTAAATGCGATTTCTAAGTCTGATCATTAACCAATGGTTCCACAAAAGTGTAGCACAGCTGATAAGCATTACTAAGGTAAATTCATTGCCTGAATCTGTTTGATGACATTTATCTACTTCCGGAGTCAATACCTGAGCCACTTTAACAAAGGACAAACAGTTCTGGCCATTTCCCTGGCTGTGTCTACAACCCCTGGCAAAAAGTATGGAATCACCAGTCTTGGATGAGCACTCATTCAGACATTTCATTCTGTAAAACAAACTCAGGTCAAAAACATGATGCAATAATAAGGTCATTCCAAAGTGCAACTTGTTGGCTTTCAGGAACACTCAAAGAAATGAAGAGAAAACATTGTGAAAGTCAGTGAATGTTACTTTTATTGAACAAGCACAGGGAAAAAATATGGAATCACTCAATTCTGAGGAAAAAAGTATGGAATCATGAAAAACAGATAAACAAAAGACCATTCAAAATACATCACTAGTATTTAGTTGCACCACCTTTGGCTTTTATAACGGCTTTCAGTCTCTGAGGCATGGACTTGATGAGTGACAAACAGTATTCTGCATCAATTTGGTGCCAACTCTCTTTGAT
>JAJAGP010000271.1:420957-503563 GCA_025084515.1 Ancistrus triradiatus | reverse complement strand
TCAATAAAAGTAACATTCACTGACTTCCACAATGTTTCCTCTTCATTTCTTTGAGTGTTCCTGAAAGCCAACAAGTTGCACTTTGGAATGACCTTATTATTGTATCATGTTTTTGATCTGAGTTTGTTTTACAGAATGAAATGTCTGAATGAGTGCTCATCCAAGACTGGTGATTCCATACTTTTTGCCAGGGGTTGTACATCAAAGAGGTTCAAACACTGAGCTCAAAATACATACTCAAATTGGGAACTTTAGAGCAGCAGTGGTCTAATAAGCTAGCCCAACACCACAGGGACCTTCCGGTTGGATCGAGTGCACTTCCAGGCATGACTGGCCGTGTCTAAGGGAGGCTGGTCAGGGTATCATCTCTTGGCACTGCAGTAACAAGCCCTACCAAGCCCTGCAATAGACTGACATCCCCTCCAGGACGGACCTCAAAACATAAGCACCAAAGACCCTATGAGCCCAACCAGGCAAGAGCGGAAAAAAAAAATTATGTAAGCCAATTTAGTTCAGTCTGCAGTAAGAAACCAGTGAAAGGGGTACATCCAAAATCCAAAACAGGCTGTTCACTCACGTCTCACCAATGTCCCAAAGTTGTTCACCTGACATTAAGTGCATGCCATAGTCCATTTCTCAGTCGACACTCACAAACCCAGCTCTGGAGAGCCTAACACAAATGGCAAAAAAGCAAGGACGTTACCTGTAAGCTGGGCAACACGTCTTATGGCTGCATCTGAAAAGTCTGTTTGCTTCTCTCTCCACTTAACCTGCAAATAAACACAATACATGTCAAGGACCCCAACCTAGGTTTTGACACTTTTGACACAAATGAAAAGAGCAAACTGTTTTGTGCATTCTGTTGGTTGGGAAAGATAAGAGTCCAAGTGGTCCTGTGTGTGGCATCAGCAATGAGCTCATGACTTATGCAGTGAAGAGCTGTAAAACAGGGGAATTCCAGATCTAAATATAAGCCCAGGTTAACACTCAGAAGAGTACAGAGCAAAGTAAAAAGACTAGTTCAAAGCAAGGTTTTCAGACATCAGAAAAGTAGCGAATGGACCTGATCCCAGTGACTCATTTATTTTTCAGGAATTGCACACCAAATGGGGGTACAGGTTTGAACAGGTATGGTAAATTGTTAAATGGTAGCTGTCAGACAAAAGACCAGAGATTTCTAGTCTCCAGGATCTGCTGCAGAACAGGACTGTTAAACTAAAATCAAAATTCAAACATTTGTTGAAATCAATAAGAAAGATGTACATTCAAATTCAAATTTCTAATCATCTGTAATCTGCATCAGAAATGACAGCGTACTCGCGCAATAACAATTCATTCATTCATCTTAATCCTGGACAGGGTCGCGGGAGAACCGCTGCCTACCTGGCAACATAGGGCGCAAGGCAGGAACGACAGTAGACTGACCCATCGCAGGGCACATACATTCACACACTGATTAGCGTTATCAGTTAACCTAAAGCAAGTCTTTAAACTGTGGTAGAAAACCGGAGCAAAACCCCCACGGACACATTGGAGACATGCAGACTCCACACAGAAAGGACCCAGACTGCTCCACCTGGGATCGAACCCAGAACCTTCTTGCTGTGAAGCGACACTGTTGCCCACCAAGCCACCACCAACAATTCAACCACTCCCAATTCCTAACCACTTGGACTGTCAAAAACTGGTAACAGAGGAGCATAATTTAGGGAAAGATCCTGATGAGACCAAGCCTTGTGAGAAAGAACTTATTTATTGCTCAACTACTTCCAGTTTAGGAGTCCATATGTAGCCTATTTATACTCAGAGGTTCTCCCACAAGTGTGATTCTGAAGCAGCCTATTATTAACAACCATCCAGACCTGGCTACATTACAGCTGGTTTGGGATGAACTGGATAGCAGGGTGAAAGCACTACACCTTACAGGTGCCACACATTTTTGGGAACCCTTTCAACAGTGTTGGAAAAACCTTAAAATTTGATTTCTAAAATTCCTTAAGGGCGCTATAATATGCCATTATATCCACAAAATATTGCTTCTTTGAGCATCTGCAACTGTTTATTGTTCAGTGATTTTCCAAGGTACATTGAGACATTAAACTGAGTAAATATCAATAAAAACAAGAAAAATAGGCTGTTGTAAAACCTTTGATTGGTAGTAGAACTGTGTTTTGGATGCATTTAGACATGCATTATGTGGTTTAACCAGATACAATGCTGATAATCAAGAAGCAGGACTTGATTTAATGTAAATGAAGTCTTACTTACAATGTTACCCTTTATATCATACACAACAGTACTATTTTCTGTACATAACTAGAAATAACTTAAGAAGTTATTCTGTGGTCTGACCTTACCCAGAGGAAGAAAAATTCCCAATCCGAGTCTGGTTTCTTCCAAAGGCCAAGCAGCCTTGGCTTGCCACTTTCACTTCTGATTGCTTATATCAAAAGCGGCTTTGAGGCAATGCTGATCAAAAGTGTGTACAGGAGACCACAGAGCAACTTTGTGGAGGAAGTACAACATTATGAACATTGCAAGGCACATGAAAGAATATTATTTACTGAATCTTTAACCAACCAAGTGAAAGGCAAACAGACAGATAAGAAGGCTGGTTTCGGTTCTGTGCATGGTTTCAATGGGAGGGGTGAATGACTGAGTTGGCTCTAGAGCAGAATTTATTGTTGAACAGCTGCTCATGCTGGCATTAATGGACAAACCTCTGGGGGACACTCACGTGAGGGGCCATGCTTAACATAGTGGTAGCGCCATGTCAAATCAGTGGCCAGCAGCCCTACCTTAGGGGGTTGGAATGGTTTACATTGGTAATCTACATGAGCACAAAGAGCTCCTTCTGGATATCCTTAATAAAGTGATAATACGATTCAATATGCCACTATATTAAAAAAAAGTAATTTCGCACATGACTGCTACTGTCTTTGTGATTAATGTTGAATTTAAGGTCTCAATCTGGGTTCATTCAGGTCAGACCAAGCATGGATCAGCTCATACAGAGGACATGCTCCATGGATTCTTCCAGAAAACCCACATACATAGACTGGTAGAAAGCATCAGAGAGACAATATTATCTAGTCCCAGCTGCCCCAAGTCAAACATGACCCACATTTTAATGTAAATGCGAAGACAAAAATAAAGGCTTGATGATATGCCATAACAAATTTTAATGATATGCTAATTAAATGCATAGTTAACAGCTGCTTAAGCAAGACTTTAATCACAAGGAACACTTCATTTACCAGCTGCAGATGAATAAACAAAGAACAAAGCAGATAAGTTAGAAAATGTCAATTTTCAAAGGCAGTCTGAAACATTTGCTGGCCACTCACTAAATCATAAGACGATAAAATCAACACCATGAACAGAAACAGGCTTACACCCATGACACCCTGAACCTACACAGCCATAATGCTTACGGAAAATCGAGGGGGACCCCACTGACAAAACGAATATTTGTTCACCCAATGTTAACTACACTTCACTGCCAACTTGCAGGGGTTTGTGGCCATACCTGCATAAAAAGTGTGATAAAGGGCTGAGAATGTTTGCTTTTAAGATTTTTTTTGCCATGTTCCTAACCTCCCAAGACCTGAGCTCTGATTTTTTTAAAATATATTTATTATAAATGGTGGATTGTACTTCTACAAGATGCCACCTTTTCACTCAGCATTTCAGCCAAGACAGAAACAGCACTTAGACATCTAAATTTAAAAATTCCTTTATTTGTGCTATCCTTTCATTACCAAGCTTCTTGTTGTTTACACCGAACAGGGTTTTATTTGGATGGTTTTCCTGGTTCTGGATAAGGGCGTCTTCTATATGTTGTGATTGTAATGACTGGATAAATGCATGGACGAGCAGGTGTACATGTGACATGTCCAATAAGTCTTAACCAAAAGTTATGTCCATAAACAGATGAAATAAACCAATCAAAACTCTGCCAACAGCTGGACATGAATTATTCCTGCTGGCTCATTAATGATGTAATAGGGAGTGACAACAAATGAGCATATGGCCTCAATTACACCACTGGTCTAGATCTCAAATACACAAAGTAAAGGCCTGGTGACAAAAAACATAGCAAGCATAGCAAGCTGTGGACAGTTCACGTCACATCTGGTGTGCATTGTTTTTAGACAACAAAAATCAAGTAAATGTTTTGCATTTTCGCATCTCTTTTGGTGTATAAAAAAACAGCAGCAGAACTTAGGAAGTTCAGGTCTCTGTGGCTTCCAGACGAGCTCATTCATTGCAGCAGTTAGCTGAACTCTACATGCAAATGGATTAAGGACAAAAGGGCGACTCAACGGCGTGTCACGCGAGCCTGGGACTTTCCGGCTTGTTTCGGTATATCAGTAGGGAGTTTCACTCTAGGCAGGGTGGTAAGACTACTTGCTCTGTGCGAGCCACATCAGAAGTGCTAAGCAAAAACAAAAGTAAAGGTGGTTTCAGGGCTGCAGTGGCACAGCACAACAACCTAACTCTCTCAATCTCCAGCTGTATCTCTTTTCAGCGGACTACATTAAAAAGCTGGCTCCCTCTTCTAGTCCCATTACAGGGTGCAGGCTTGGGCTGAAAGGGAGCCAGCTCTGTGCCAGCTCTGTTACACAGACTCATAATTATTTCAGCAGGATAGGAACATACACACCAACAGCTCCTGTGACTTTTGCATGAATAACACACGCACATGCACGCATAGGTTGTGCGTCTATCGGACGAAAACCAGAGCAAGGACCACATCAGCTAAAGGAGGATTCCATTTGGACTATAAGGAAAAATGAAAGCTGTATGATGGATACAGAAGAAAACATCTGTCTGTATTTAATAGAGAGCAAGGTGAGGTTTTCTCCTGCTGCCTCAGTCACTGGTCAAAGAACTAAAGCTCAGCCACACCCCACAAACTTCGAACTGAAAGTGTATATAACCTGCACCACATCCCCCGTTCAACCCTGACTGCACTGTTCACTATAAAGCACTGTAGTAGGGTCACGTCAGGTATTCTCATTTCTAACTTGAGCCTCCAGTAGACAATCAAGACCAGGTCCTGTCCAAGTCATGTAATGCTGACCAGCATGTCAAGGTCAAAGTCCACAGTGTGCTTTTCAGGAACACTCGTGAAAAAGTCATTAGTTTAGTTTGAGTATCATTTAGTGTTAAACAATGTAATAAATTAGGGATGGGCAATCTGGCAAAAATACAACGCGTCATGATTTTAGACTAGGGTTAGGATCATGATTCTTTCGCAGGTTTGATTTGAAGACTAATTCGCAACTGAACATGGCAACAAAACTACCCTCTCTACCGATAAAGATATACAGTGGTGCTTGAAAGTTTGTGAACCCTTTAAAATGTTCTATATTTCTGCATAAATATGACCTAAAACATCAGCAGATTTTCACACAAGTCCTAAAAGTAGATGAAGAGAACCCAGTTAAACAAATGAGACAAAAATATTATATAATTGGGTCATTTATTTATATTGAAGAAAAATGATCCAATATTACATATTAGTGAGTGGCAAAAGTATGTGAAACCTTTGCTTTCAGTATCTGGGTGTGACCCCCCTGGGCAGCAATAACTGCAGCTAAAGTTTCCTGTAAGGTGTTGATCAGGGAAAATGCCTGCACACGGGACTGGGAGGAAATTTTAGCCCATTCCTCTGTAGAGGAACAGCTTCAGCTCTGGGAATGTGGTGGGTTTCCTCACATTAGCTGCTCACTTCAGGTCCTTCCACAACAATTTCCATGGGATTAAGGTCAGGACTTGGACTTGGCCATCCAAAACATGACAACTTTATTCTTCTTTAACTATTCTCTGGTAGAACAAACTTATGTGCTTAGGGACGTTGTCTTGCGGCATTGACCCACCTTCTCTTGAAATTCAGTTCATGGACAGATCGTCCTGACATTTTCCTTAGAATTCTCTGATATAATTCAGAAATCATTGTTCCATCAATGATGGCAAGCCGTCCCTGGCCCCCCATGCAACAAAAACAGGCCCAAACCATGATTACTACCACCACATGTTTCACAGAGGGAAAAGGTTTCTTATGCTGGAATGCAGTGTATTCCTTTCTAAAAACATAATGCTTTTCTTTTAACCAAAAAGTTCCGTTTTGGTCTCATCCGTCCACAAAACATTCTTCCAATAGCCTTCTGGCTCGTCCACATGATCTTTAGCAAACTGCAGACAAGCAGCGATGTTCTTTTTGGAGAGCAGTGGCTTTCTCCTTGCAACCCTGCCATGCACACCATTGTTGTTCAGTGTTCTTCTGATAGTGGACTCATGAACATTAACATTAGCCAATGTGAGAGAGGCCTTCAGTTGCTTAGAAGTTACCCTGCGGTCCTTTGTGACCTCGCCAACTATTACACACCTTGCTGTTGGAGTGATCCTTGTTGGTCGACCACTCCTGGGGAGGGTAACAATGGTCTTGAATTTCCTTCATTTGTACACAATCTGTCTGACTGTGGATTGGTGGAGTCCAAGCTCTTTAGAGATGGTTTTGTAACCTTTTCCAGCCTGATGAGCATCAACAACTCTGAGGTCCTCAAAAATCTCCTAATCCTAGTTAACATACTTTTGCCACTCATTAATATGTAATATTGGATCATTTTCCACAATACATAAATGAACAAGTATAATATTTTGGTCTCATTTGTTTAACTGGGTTCTCTGTATCTACTTGTAGGAAATCTGATGTTTTAGGTCATATTTATGCAGAACTATAGAAAAGTCTAAAGGGTTCACAAACTTTCAAGGGCCACTGCGGCAGAGTTTAATTAGTTATTTCGGTTAGTTCTTTAGTGCCATGTCTGCCTATGTGCCATATTCATAGCAGAACTGGTTATGGATGGAGTTTAATGGTCAGGGACACATGTTGGAATTAATCTGCATTCAATAGCGTTACATTTGTTGTGTGATGTTAACTTGAATTCACGATTCATTGCTTTTTGAATTTGTTTGTGTGTATGCCTTGTGATGTGTCGGTTTACATCAATCAACACTAACGGTGTCAGCTGACTAGATCAAAAAGACCAATATTTTACACCACTACTGGCTCTGGTACTAATATTTGGTAATGGAACAGGGCTTTCGACGAGTCAAGTCCAGGTCTAGTGACCAAGTCAAAACTTGACAACACACACACACACACACACACACCACTCCATCAAACACATACGCTGACAAGCAGAGTAACCCACAGATCATCTGCTATGCCATCCCTATAGCATTCCCCAGAGGCGCAGGGCAGTTAACAATCTTTTTAGACATGTATGACTTAAAGTACTTGGCTCACAGCTTGCACTGTCTGGTCAGGTAAAGAGCAAGTTATGTAACGGTGACCTTGAGCACTGGTCCTGACAGCCATTTAATCCAACCTCTTACTGGAAAACAATATCTGAGATTCTCCCAGAGCATGAAGAGCACTGGTGACGATTCAGAGCCTCAAGCATGAAACCAATCAGGATTCAGACAGCAGCCCGTCGCTGAGAAAGCACGAAAAGAATCACCTAAGGTGAACCTGCTGGAACAACGTGCGCGCACTGGACATGCCTCGGCAAAAATAACTTTTTAGAGGTACAGGAGGCAGAGCGAGATGGATGGAGAGAGATGGGATGAATACTAACGAAGACAGGGAGAGAAAGAGATGGAGGCTATAGAGGAAAAGAGAACAGAGAAGGGTGACCTGTTCTTCCACTCGTGTGTGTTAATGCGTTCCCTATGAGCCGCTGCAGGCGAGAGTAATTATAGAAACATCTCGACCTGTGACGAACCGAAAAGCATCATCTGGGCACAGTAAACACAGACACTCACGTGCTGCAGCAAAGAGCCCAGCAAGAAACCACACAGCAACAACACAGCAAAAGGGCAGAGTGAGGAACCACGAAGCATCACCCTGACTAAGTGCCTTCACACCTTCTTCATAGTTCTTAGAACTGCAGCCCCTTCATTGCATGTACGCACTGTAGAAATCGGGGATGACTGTAGTTCTTACAACACCATGTATATGGACTTTTCTAGCTCCTACTTCAAGGCAGAGTCATTTCTCAGTGCATAGGAACCCTGAGTGACCCAAGTATGACGAATTGTCCAGAGGTAAGTGCACAGTGATTGGTTTATATGTAGTGACAAGTGTATCGTGATTGGTTCAGGCGCAAGCACCAGCGTCGAGCTCAACCACCATGTTTATATTTCATTACATCGGCAGCCATATAAACCATAGGTCTTGGAGATTTTGAGTCGTGTAAGCAGACTCGGTGGTTTACGTCACTAACTTCACACCTACTGGCGGTGTGAACGCAAACCAAAACAAGGATGAAACAAATGTAGATCGCGGGGGACAGACCCTCCCAAATTGGTCCTTAGAACTGTTTGGTGTGAAAGAAACTACATGATGAAGAGCCCAACGAGGAACCATACAGCCTTAATGTGACAGCAACACGGCACAAGAGCCAAGTTCCTTTGTACATTTGGTTTATTTAACATTTCTTTCAGCATCAGCGACTAAAGACAGACAAGGTTACATCGATACACAGGTCACATTGAAACTAGTCACACACTCAGATCGGGCCAATTTAGCATAATCAATTAACCTAATGCATGTCTTTGTTCTGTGGGAGGAAACCGGAGAAAACCCACACTGACACGGGGAGGACATTCAAAGGGAGTCTGAGGCAAGAGCCATGTGAGGAACCATACAGCATTCAACCAATATATAGCAACGCCCTTTTAGAGCCTCCAAAAGTTTCTTGACATAGTTAACAGTCTTTGAATTAACAAACAGCCAAAAATAATTAAATAAAAGGTTACCTGTACGACAGTTCCTTAATCAAATCCTCTACCATAAAAACCCCTCGTCTGAAGCAGCTGGGGGTGAAGTCACACATTTTGTGTTTGTTTATGCTCTCGTTGTTTGCCATCTGCGTTCGGCTCCACTCTCTGACCCAACTTGACGAACTTTTCCGTGTCAACATCTTCTATTTTTGTTGTTATAATGTGCCGTTTTGGATCATTTTCCGCAGAAATCCTTTGATGGCTGAAATTTCGGTGCAACTCTAAATTGTAGTCATTGTTTGTGTCCTCTTTACAAATCCTACACTGATGGTGTGACTATGGCTTTGCTTTCTTTTTTCCTCCAAGCACTTTAACCTTTGTTTGTTTTGTCCACTCTGCACAGTGGACCATTCATACACGCCATACTTTCCCACAAGTCCTGGACAGAGATGAGAGGGTTTTGCTTTTTGCATTGCAAAAAAAACAGCAAGTTGAAGATGCATATGCAGAGGCATACCATCATTAAGCCTATACAAAACTAATATTCTGCCAGTTACTGGATCCTGTTCATTCTGTTACGCAAAGCACGACCTGGCAATCTTACAACAGGGAAAAGGCCATCACCGTATCTGATACTTAAACCTATTTCGTTTATGCCTTTGAGACTATGCTAAAAAAAATACTTTACCGGGCTTATTAAAATAAATATCTAGAAAAATATACATGTGGTATTCTGTAAGCCCATAAGATTAGATGTCAACTGCAATGTGAAAATTGAGTTTATTTATAGACTTGTCATTCATATTTCAGGATTGCATTCATGATTACTTAAAAGACAGGAAATGAAGTTCACAGACAGCCCTACATGGCTCTGATCCTGGGGAGAAGAGGAGACACGGCATCATTACTGAAATGTCACTCAGCAGGAAAAGAGAGACACTAACAGCCTACAGGGAATGAGAAAGGGCGGGGGTACAGAGGAAAATGGAGATGCATAAAGAGAAAAATCAAACCATCCCAGTCTATAAACTGCCTTTTGTGTGGCTTCTGCTTAATATCATAGCAGCTGCTTGACACAACCTAATGTAACACTGTACAACCTACAAAACTCATCAGAATGCTTACATCATGCATCGATACACTTGATCTCAGGGTTATGAAATACTTTAATTATAACCAAACTTCTGTTATAGAGGTATTTCACTAAATTGCCATTAACCATGTCATTATAGTGTGTTGTTGTGATGGAAGGTGAATCACCTGCCTATCTTCAGCTGTGTAGCAGAGGGCTTCAGGTTTTAGTCGATAATTTGGGTGCACTTGGCAGCATCCATTTTCCCTTCAGTCCTGACCAATTGCCCAGCCCCACAACATAATGGTGCCAACACAATGCTTCACGGTAGGTATGCTATTGTTGCGTGGTGTGACGTGTTTAGAGATGAAGCGCAAACAAGACTCACTGTGGGACTTTTTCACAAGTTCCTTTCTTGCCACCTTGCCATACAGTCCAGCTTTGTGCAAATTAGGTTGCTAGATGCACCTCAGCAGATCAACCTCAGAAATCCTTCAGAGTTGCCACTTGCCTCTTGGTATTCTCATGACATCCAGTTTAGAGGAACAACTGAATATAGGTAAGATGTTGGTAGTGCCATACACTTTCCACTTCTTACAACGCTATGCCTGGTACACTGTCGGATCTTTTGTATCTTTCTCCCAACTTGTGCATCTCCACAGCTTTATCCTGGAGCAACTTTCAAAGCACCTTCCAAACAATGGTAAATTTCTTTGCATTATCATGCATTGCTAGCAGTGAGATCCCTAAGTGACTTCAAATAGTGGTTCCCCAGCTGGTGTGATTCGGAAGCAATAAAGCCACTATAACGTGATGTGGTGTGTCATCTGGAAAATGATTGGTTGTACCAGAGCAAGTTTATATTGGTTGCACTAAATGACCTGAACACTTATCCAAATCAGTATTTCACTAAATCTTAATAACTGATCAAACCTTTAAATATGAATTTCAATTTGATAATGAAAGTTATAATGTGTTAAAGTTGAACATATTCTCAGTTTTGACAATGGGATGGCTATTAGTGCTCGGCATACTCTTGCAAAAGTAAGAAAGCTGGCCAACAACCTGTAAACTGATATTATTGCTATTTTCTGTCGCCTCATGTTTTTGTTTACTTTTCCTCCAAAGGCATTGAATACTTAAGTACTTGGTAGTAACCAGACCCTTTGGTTGGTACCTTTTAAATACTAATTTTCAGTACACAGCCCTACCCATAAGGTTACTAGTCCAGTAAAATGTAAACGCTTTGGTGCTTGGCAACCCAAGTGTGCTGTTTGGAAATCTGTCAGGTATGGATAAGCATAATGTCCTGCGCTAAGGGTTGTCTGGTTCTAAATGTACAAAATATGTAGTTTTTAAGATGTACTGATTTCTGACTGGAGCAGCTCCTCGGCGTCACACATGCACCCTGTTAAATGCATGAAAGAACCATTACATAATAATGTAGATGGAAATTCAGATGAGGACGGAAGAGGCAAACATTTCCATCTCTGTCAGCACTGCACTCTGCTGCACATCCATTTCTCTTACAGCTCCTACAGGACAACATTTACCTGCATATCTGACAGCTAGGCTGCCAGAACTACATTTTTACTGAGTCAACACAATACATAAAAAGGAAACAGTTCCGTTTGGCTATGTTCTCGCAACAGAAAGCGCTGCGTCATACGAGAAGTACAAATCCTGTTACTTCCCAACATTTTTGTCAGTATAGAAAAAAATGACCAATTACATCATCATATTTGTATTTGACAGATGACTCCTGAGAACCAGCCATCAGCATGAGGTACCTACATTATCTTGGAATGCAACCACGACTTTGCTGAACGTTTCTGTCAAAAGGTCTGACAGTTCACAAAACAGATACTTACAGATAGGTGGGAGTTGGATGGCGAGAGATGCTCTTCTTGCCTTCTTCCAGATACATTCTAATAAATAGTTTAACATTTAACGTTCCACTCCATGTCTTTGGTGTTAAAAGGTACCAAACCTGAGTGAGCAATCTGTCAATGCACCACAGCAGAAACTCATTAGAGCTTCACAAGAAGCTAGATGTTCTCAACTGACCAGAGATCTCAACACAAACAGACCCAGGCGTACGTTGTTTATTTGGCCTGACCTGTAATTGTCCCCTTCTCATGTCTGTACAAACTACACAAACAGCAGAGACACGCAACAACTCGTAACTGTCAACAGGCTTCACTTGTCACGAGGCTTCTTTTACCAAGTCCCTCAGCCAGACACATTCCACACAAACACAGCACATCCTACATCAGACAGCCCACATCCAAACCAGTCAGATAATGTCCTACAAACAGTGAGCAGCTCCAAATTAGAGGCTGACTGAATAATGAAGAGGGTTATTGTCTCTAGTCCTCAAAGAGAAGTACGGTTTCTGTTGACTGTGTATGCATTATGGGCTTCCCATCATAAAGTCGAACAATATTCCAAGTCAGGCCACGGTAAAGTGAATACCTGTACTTCAGTATATAGAACACTGTTTGCCTATAGGGAACTGAACGGATGCGCGGTAAACGACTTTGGACACTTCCTTATATGCTTTGTTCTTAAAGCTACATAAGAACATGTACATCTACTATAGCAGAAAACACAAACACACACTAACACACAACCTAACACCTTGCATATGCTGTTTCCTTAAGAAGGATCTAAAAAAAATACTTATTTTTTTAAAAAGGTATTGTTCTGACGCCTCACCAAAAAATGCTTGGTCCAGCACATATGTGACTCAGTCTAACTTAGCAGGTTTGTTGTGGGAAGTGAATCTCTCTTCGCGTGTGAGAGAAGTACCAGCAAGTTGCTGCAGCCACAGAATTGGGTTCAGCATTAGCGATAGTCACGTTACTTTAGTCAACCAGAAAGTGGCCAGAAACGCTGCGACAAGAGCTACATTATCCCAACTTGGACCCAAAGGAGAGAAGCATCGGCTCAATTTACCTCTCTCGTCTGTTTCATTTGCATTTAGTCCTTTACTATACGCCCTTATCAAGAGTGACTTACAACTGATACAGTCGTACGATCCAAGGAATTGTGGGTTGCACAGGAACCCAACAGTGGCAACTTGGCAGAGGTGGGATTTGAACCCCGGACCTTCTGGTCCATAGTACATTACCTTCAATTCTAATGCTTTATAAGAGCGTCTGCTAAATGACACTGTGCTGTAGCCGACTAGTGGCGTTAACCAGCTGAATTCTGTAATGCATGCATTGGGATGGGGTTGAAATCGGGCTTCCAGGGCAGGTCATCAAGGTGTTGGGTTAGATGATTGTCTGACAGGATTTATTTATTGGACATGGTGGCAGGCCACCATGGAGGACTGTTGCCAGCAGAAACACTGCACTAGTGAAAATGATGGTTATGTCTTTGTTAGGAAGGATTCATGCTGCAGCAGGACAGCGAGCCAAAATACATCTCAAAGCTTTGCGACAACTGCCTGAAGATCAAGGAGTGCTGACTGCCATGGAATTTCCTCCACAGTCATCTGATCCAAACCCCATCAAGCATTTATGGTGCAGAAAGGCAGAAAGCCAAGCATTCAGTAACATCACAAGATGCTCTCTGGAATATTGGCAAACCATGATGGGATAACACGAATCATCAGGTTTTAGACTCACGAGGACCACGCCAGCTTTATTTCATATTGTCACCATGCACTAATTATGAAACATAACTGAACGTCTGCTAAAAATCATGCAAACAAGCCAAAGGTTACTGAAAAAACATGTGTACAGATGAGGCCAAAACAGAAAGGTTTGGTTTAATTGAGAAACATGACATTTGGAGAAAAGAAATCACTGCAATCCAGCATAAGAAGCTTATCCCAGCTTTGAAGCATTGTGGTGGAAGTATCATGCTTCAGGCCTGCTTTGCCGCATCTAGGCACTATTCAGTAAACACTCAATTCTGAATTACTGAATACCAGAAAGAAAATGCTGAAAGAAAATATCAAGACATCGATCCATGAATTGAATCTAACCATGCAGCAAGTCAACATGAACCTGCCTCCCCTCTCTCAGACGCAGTTCATCGTGACCCAGGTGGAAGACGCCACCGTGACTCAAACCCAGATCCCTACATCGGTCGGCTAATGTATCAGACCACTGTGCCACCTGAGCACCAAAACGCACACCCAAACAGACACGCACGAATAAAATAATAAAAATGCCTCAAGTGCTGCTGTCAAAGATAACACCAGCGCTAAAGGTCACCTAGCAAATCCACTCTAAATATCAGGAGTTATGAGTCACAACTGTATAATTTTCTCAGTTTTGCTCAGAAAAGCAAAAAAGAGCTGCTGCCAGTGCATGTTATAATTACAGATCAGGCCACGACAGCAAGGCAGAGCAATAAACAAAGAAACAAGACATGCCGTCTAGTGCAGCTGGTCCTACAAGAAATATGTCTGATTGCAATGGAGATTAGTGGACAAATATAAAAAGCTACATACTTTGTAAAGTCTAAATCGACACGCAGATGTGCAAAGTACTGGCAATTGGGACCATTGTGCCATGTGAACACCACATATGGACACAAACTGGAAAGGATTGTGGTGGCCTAGCGGTTAAGGTACTGGAC
The DNA here is from genome assembly GCA_025084515.1 of Ancistrus triradiatus. Classification (NCBI taxonomy): domain Eukaryota; kingdom Metazoa; phylum Chordata; class Actinopteri; order Siluriformes; family Loricariidae; genus Ancistrus; species Ancistrus triradiatus. The sequence goes on along the minus strand of JAJAGP010000271.1, from coordinate 489,099 downwards.
TATGGACCAGAAGGTCCAGGGTTCAAATCCCACCTCTGCCAAGCTGCCACTGTTGGATCCTTGAACAAGACCCTTAATGACAAAAATGGAAGGGGAAAAAACATTCAAAACATAGTGCAACACTGCATGTTCTTCCCACAGTGCATGACACTCGGTTGCTCATTGTAGGCGCTTTGATGGTGGACATCTGTCTGCAACCTGGCAACCCCACACTCAGCAGAGGGCACTGCAGAGGGCATTCCTCCCATAACACAATTGTCGATGCCCTCAAACAGTAGGACTGTATCCCCAAATAAAAGCAAGCCAAAGTGTTATTTTTGCAAGACCTACTTGCTAACCTGCAAGAGTCTTGGCATGGAATCAAATATGCCTGGAATTTAAAGAGAAAGAAATGAAACTACTGATGATACCAGCTAGAAAAGGCACAAACCAGCAGAACCGGTCACCACCAGGACCAGCATATCATGGGGTACTGGCATGTTTGATATGATGGTCAACCAGCTTTACCACCAAGCCTTTACCCACATGATCTTGCTGGCTGATGTTAAAGCAGCTCCACAGCAGCAAGCACCAGCATAGAAACCATGCTGATATTGAAACATTTGTGCTTTTTTAGTCTAAAAACACAGACAAACGTGCAAATCAGATATAACGGCAACCACATATCAACACAATGTAGTCAAACAGACCAAGTGTTATCTCACGCCCTACACAAGTGCACTAGATAGGGTACAAACCAAGGTCTTGCAGATCCTACAAAGTGCACTATTACTTAAAAAAACGTGAATTGAAACCAATGTTTCACGTCATACATACAAATATCCAATTTATACACATATTTAAAGCAAGAACGATTCGGCTGTCTAGCTATATGTTTGTTGTCCCAGATAAAAAATATATATGGTCTGTCCCTACTGTACTCTCACTCTACATAATATACTTAGTTAGGACATCACAAATGTTACATTATTGTTTTATATACTATTTTGTATGCTGTTTGACAGACAGCCAGAAAGGTAAAGGGCAAAACCAGCAACGCTTCACGCCCGCCGTTCACCTCGAAACCGGCGTTTTACTGAAAAAACGAGCAAATACCAGTATAAAGCTAAAATATGTCAGGTACATAAACATTTATTATCGAAACAACAAAGTAAACGAGAGAAATAATATTCCTACCGACTAATTCCTGCCGTTTCAGTCGACATCCAAATCCAGCTCGACTGTTTACTGGAATACGATGGTTTAATCTGATTCTGATTTTGAGGCTGTGTCCCAAATACCGTCCTACTCCCTATTCCCTACATAGAGCAAAACACACAATACGCTCTTTAAACGCTCTGTGTCCACAATTTGAAAAGTCATATGTTAAATATGCAATATAAATTTCAATTTACATTTTCACAATTTATTAAACCCGTGTCCAAAATCAGAAATATTTTCAAATGTAGTACACTACATAGTGAATGAGTCGCGGTTTCGGCTGTACCTTGAGTGGCGCGAGCGCCAGCGTCACTTCCTTGTTTTGTTGCCGACGCTAATACACCTGTAACCTTGCGTGACGACGCTTTCGTCAAAGCGATGGGTGACATCCCAATTAACTTCTTACACCCTATATAGGCGTACTAAATGAGGCAAGGAACCGTGTATTATTGGAACTGCGAAGTGCACTATCTTACCGAACGTACAAGTGTTTGTACTCCAGTTGGTATTTTATGAAAGTAAACATGCATTTTTATCGTTTTGTAATAACGTCACGTCACTTATGCGGTGTAAGACGCTACCCCACTTACTGCAAAACGCTCGGGGTCGAGTTCCAGCGGTGCCTTCTAGCTGAATTGGGCGTTACATGCAGGTATGGCGGTGTCTGAGGATGAGAAGGCTGGGTTGGGCATATTTCCCCGGCGCTGCAACAACAAGAAGATCTCCGTGTTCTCCTGGGATAAGCATTTACATTTATAGCATTTAGCAGACGCCCTTATCCAGAGCGACTTATAATTGGTACAGTCTTACAATCCAAGCAATTGTGCGTTAAGGGTCTTGCGCAAGGACCCAGCAGTGGCAGCTTGGCTGAGGTGGGATTTGAACTTTGGACATTCTGGGCCAGAGTTCTGTACATTAACCACTAGGCTAAGCACCACTCTGACCAAGAAAATATGGGGTTAAAATGTTGATAAAGTGTTGTTATTATAGCAGAAAACGTGCACAAAGCATTATTCTAATAAAAACATGAGGACAGTATACATTAATAGAGAACAGTACAGTAATTGCCAGGACATTTCATTTAGACAAAACATTTTAGAGGCGTGAAGTGTAGAGGTAACCTGTTCTCTTCAATAAGGTGTTACTGCTAGCGATTACTGTTGTACACCAGATCCAAAATGTTCGAAAACTGAACATATAATTTCAGTAATACACATTACTGTTTTTCCATCACCATATATTAGCAAATGCCTCGGATTAGCGGTCATACAGTGGTGCTTGAAGGTTTATGAACCCTTTAGAATTTTCTATATTTCTGCATAAATTCTAAAGGAAAATGTCAGGACATCTGTCCATGAACTGAATCTCAAGAGAAGGTGGTTCATGCAGCAGGACAACGACCCTAAGCACACAAGTCGTTCTACCAAAGAATGGTTACAGAAGAATAAAGTCCATGTTTTGGAATGGCCAAGTCAAAGTCCCTGACCTTAATCCAATCGAAATATTGTGGGAAGGACCTGACCTGAAGCGAGCAGCTAATGTGAGGAAACCCCACCAACATCCCAGAGCTGAAGCTGTTCTGTACGGAGGAATGGGCTAGAAAATTCCTCCAAGCCGGTTGTGCAGGACTGATCACGCAGTTTACAGGAAACGTTTAGCTGCAGTTATTGCTGCACAGGGGGGGTCACACCAGATACTGAAAGCAAAGGTTTCAACATACTGTTTTGCCACTCACTAATATGTTAATATGGATCATTTTCCTCAATAAATAAATGACCAAGTATAATATTTTTGTCACATTTGTTTAACTGGGTTCTCTTTATCTACTTTTAGGACTTGTGTGAAAATCTGATGATGTTTTAGGTCATATTTATGCAGAAATATAGAAATACAGAAATATATATTTTGTGTATCTGCAGTGTTAGCACCTAGGGAATACTGTGGTGATTAAACATATCATATGGTTTTATAATATCAGTGCGAAAACGCACCTGATGTTCAGTAACACTTTGCATTGCTAGGTGTTTAGCATCCTGCTAACAGGCATGGTTGCCTTTAATGCAAAACTAACCTTTGTGAGTATCTGTTTAGCAATTGTTTTCACTTTCAATTTAAAATCCTGCTGAACATTTGACCATAGTCCAAGTTCAATTATGTTCTGAACACAAAACCCTGAAAATGTGAAACTATATCAGGGGCACATTTACATTTAGTCAAATGGCTGACACTCTTAAGGCCGCCAATCTTCTGTCAATGATGCAATCAACAATGTTCGAGCCAAGCAATTCTGGGTTCAGTGCTTTTCTTGAGGACCCAGCAGTAGCAGCTTGGCAGTGCTGTGACTCGATCCCTTTTCCCTTTGGATAAAAGTCCAGCACCTTTGCCTCCACACTCCCACAAGACACATTTCAGAGCTGTGATGTATTTACCAGATTTAATTTTTTTAATTATATTTTGTCTTTACTTTCATTGTTCCATTTCTCACAAGTGTTACAACAGCATGCTTCACATATGATTATACAATCAAAGACTTGTAGACTCCTAGCCAAACACATTGCTAACAGGTTCATCACATGATGCACGCAGACGTGGAATCTCCATAGACAAGCAGTGGCATTAGAATGGGTTGTACTGCACAACTCAGTGACTCTCAATATGACATTTTCATACGTTTCCACCTTCGACAGGTCAGTTAATCAATTTTCTGCCCTGAACTCCTGAAACGTCTACTTGTCTGGTGTGCACAGATCCCTGACCTTAACTCCATCACACACCTTTGAGATGAAATACAATGCCAAAAGTAAGCCAGGACTTATTGTCCATCAGCACCTGACCATACATTCATGTTCCAATACCTAGTGGAAAGCCATCTCAGAAGACTGAAGGCTGTAATAGCAGTAAACTAAGTAAAAACTAATATGTTTAATGTGTTTATGGGTGTGTTTGTGAGGTCCTAGCATGCACAGATGATAATACATTTCATATAAATTAATGATAAATTAAATGAAATAAAAAACACTGACACTGAATTTGTTTTATGAAAACGTTCTCTTATCATGATGATCATTTGCCACACATTCACAGTTACACTGCATGATAACAACACTAGTGTATAAACAGCAGCACATGATACATATTATAAATTATGAGCTGTATGGATTGTGTATTTTTGCACAAAACACATCTAATAACATTTTAAATAAGTTTTCAGTTACCATGCTATATATTTTCAGTAGGTTAGTTTTAAGAGAGCTAATGTGAAGATCATGGGCCGATCAACGACTTCATTCTACACAAAATAACTGACAATATAGCAACCAGATAAAGGATTATGCAGTTCTTCATCAAATGTGGGATTTACTTAGTGGTTTACTAAGTAAATCCTGGTTTATTTAGTGGTTCTTTGCTAAAATTCTACTTGACTAGCTAAAGCACTGGGTTGGTCTCTTTGGAAGATCCCACAGAAGTGGTTGAGAATATGATATTGCCCTGATTATTTCCAAGCTTCATGCCGTATATGCATTCAGATCCCCAAAGGCTCTGTTCTGAGCCCATTAGTTTTAACCTGTTTAATCCTAAAGTGCATAGTGTTGTGATTCTCTGTGTAGACGCAGAGTTGAGGAATGAAGTACATATGTAGTGCAGATGTTTCCCTAGAATTTCACATCGTAAATTTCGGCAACTTTTCGAAGAAATTCTCTCTGGTGCGGACCCATGGGAGTTCGGCTGCTCACCTCTTGCCACTGGAAAATCTCATTGGTGAGCTAAAAAACAAGAGATCACATTATACTATTAATAGTATTGCAATGATGGGTCCCCTCCGTATGTGTTCTGTGATAACCAGGTAGACATCTTACAGGATAATCTCAGGGTATGATCCACGATCTGAAGATGACTGAAGCAACAAGATAGTGCCCCACACAAGCAAAGGAACATTTTGTGTTTTGCAAAGTGCAAGACAAAGTCCAGACTTCAAAACTTAAGGTGATATAGCCTAAAGAAGGCTTTTAGAAGATCTAGAAATCCCAGAATGGGCTGAAATTGCTCATTACCATTGTGCAAGTCTGATCAGCAACTATGAGAAATAAGGTTGAGTAAGACTCAAAGTTGAGGGGATAAATTGGGTAAACGTTCCTTACCTCATTGTCATCACCCACCAGACTCTGCCATTGAAGGTTTGTTGCTGTGGTTTCCATCCAGGCATTATCAGTGTTATGGCTATCATCGACATAGCCTTTGTAGATCTGAAACAGAAGACGTAACATTTATTTGGTTTTTCACATGGAGTAATCTGGACATCTGCAAATATTTAAAAGAAAGACAGCCATGCTCCAGACAAGGTAATGATAACTCATAGCTATATGTTTTGGCTAGCCATTGATAACAGTATAATCTACCAAAAGTACATATTAAACCCCTAAAGCAAAGGCATTCATTAAACTAGCAAAGGTATCAGTTATGTTTGCATAAACAAAATGAATGCAATTAATTAAAAAAAGTTTTCCATTTTTCATCCGTGACAGAGTAACACCCACTAGTGTTACTTTTTATGCACAGTTGTGCCCCTACGACAAGCAGGGAGGTACAGCTGTGCCCCTTTAAACTTTGTCTGTGCTCCAGTTAGACAAGCAGACTTGAAACGCTCATGGTCTATCTCTTAGTGGCAGTGTTAAGAATTAAGAGTGATTTTTAGTGCTGAAAATGCTTGCCTGTATCTTTGTGTGTTTTTTAAAGTGATTTCTGTTCACCCATTTTTTTCTCCTATTTGGTCTACCTAATGCCTCAGTCTTATGACCACCCCTCCCCATGACAGGCACAACCTCTCAGTGCCTTCGTACAATTCACAGAACGCTACCATGGCTTCCTTTTACCAGTCCATTCACCTTCGTGTGTGCTCCTGATTCCATTTTGGCTTTAATTCTTTTGTACAGCTCCAGCCCTAATGTTGTTTTCAGCATCTTGGGTAAAGGGACAGACTCCCCAGGCTCTCCAGGTTCAACTGGACCCTAGAAAAAAGTGTATACAGATTTAATGAACTGTTTTCATAAAACTGATTGTAACACTGAAAGATATAGATACTCTAAATTTCATATAAACATTAATATATAAAAGGCTTTGGTTAATTGTTTTCGGATATTCTGTGTTCATTCATTTTTCCCTTCCTAGCATATAGTGACCTCTATAATTATACTGGCCCTCGTTTAATCAATGGTGCAATATTGAGGAAAAGTACCTATGTGTGTGGACTTCATTAAATACAATAGAATAAGGTGAGTGTATTTAAACATAAAGAAATGAAAAAAACATTTTTTCAACAAAACCATGTGGCACTCATAGAAAGTGTAACTTAAGAGTGTACGTATAATAAGTGTTTGGACAAATTTTATCCCCATTTTGCAGGTGTGGCAGAGTGACACAGTAATTAGTGCTGTTGTCTCACAGATCCACAGATTCAGGTTTGTGTCCTGGCCCGTTCGTTGCCATTATGGAGGTTGCATGTTCTCCTCCATGTCATGTGAGTTTGTGTGTCCTGTCTAGGACAGGTTCCTGGCTTGCACCCTGTGCTGCCAATTAAGGGACCCTCAATTAGATTAAGTGGGTATTAAAAATGAATAAGTAAAAGTCCTGGTGGCATAAGCATGCATTAGACGGACACCAATCCATCTTCAGGCCAGCAGGGGCTGGTATTGCAGCCTCAGGGGCATGATCCCCTAAACAGCCTATTTTCCCTCAGTCAATCATGCCAGTATGTTATGCTCAACCACTCCAACATGGGTCACTGAAGTGGTGGCAAGCATTTCAGTCCACTGCACCACTCGAGTACCCAACTCGTCATGGATCATTCATAGATATGAGGTGACAGAGAGGCCAAATTCCATTAGTCCTTCATTAACATGACAATTGAAGTACACACAAATGGGACTAGAAGTGAGCTGACTTTCATAATGCAAGCAATGCCCATACAGCGGCCTGCCATAATGTCAAAATCACCTGCCTAAGGTGTATAAGTACCGCTAGATGATTCTTACCCCAGGGAATGACCAACTGCCTGCTGTTTCATCCCAGACAGCCAAAAACGTCAACTGTGACCCATCAAATCTGAAAAATGCAGGCTCATAATGAATGCTTCTAATTACTACAAACAATGGTACATGTGTAAATACCTGTAATTTTAACTGCAGGCATAGCAATCAAATAATTCAAGGTTTGTTTAAAGATAAGTGTCCATTAGATGTACAGGACTTAACATATAGTGGAATTAACAAATCAGACGTACAAATTAAATCACTGCGTTGGTGTTATATGAACGCTTACAATAAGCTGGACATTTGATTAAAGCGTCAAGAGTGGTGGTGGAGATCTCACCACCTTCTAATGGTAGTTCTGAGCTACGCTTCAAGAAGGCTAAATAAAACAATTTATATGAGGTGTAAATGCTCATTAAACTAAGTCTGGAGAAACTGAAGTGAAATGTTTGTGAAAATGTAGATGTACTGGAATGTGGGGGCACCCCGATCCACGTCACATAACATAAGCATACCCAGCCCCCACGGAAGCCTTTGTCTAGCTGGGAAACGCATTCAGAACGTGGAACAAATGCAAGCCAAACTTTTGGTGTGAGATGACCATCACTCGACAGAAGACCCACAGCTGGACTTTCAGTGTCACTAACCACCTAGGCATGAAAACAGGTGCCAGGAACCTGAATTCAACTATCAACTGAGCCAGCTTGGTTTGTACCTTCTCTCTGGTGAGGTGAGTTCTGTTGGTTACAGAGTGGTAATTTGTTTCCAGGCACTGTTGTCAAGCCCAGGTGGTTCCCAACATTAAAAGTCCTATTTGCGAAACAAGTTGCCACCCTTGGTCAGATTGCTCTTTGTATATGTTCCTGATGTGTGTGTCTCCAGATGTCCCACCTCATCACAGACTCCAGAGCCTCAGAGCTCCACAGTTATTTTAACAAATAGACTGTGTATGTACTTGTGATCAGTTTATGCATTGTTTACCTTTACCTTGTAATAACTAGATCTAAATTGTGATTTGGCCCAAGACTTGTCAGAACACCTCTTCCCCTTATTCCTGTCCGTCCTCCAGGGTTCCTGATAATCAATGAAATGTAGGGAATTATTTATAAAATAAGTTTAACAGACTTGAAGATAATGGTTCATATAATGCATAGCATACCTGTAGTTGTCTAAGGCTGAACTGTAGTAAAATAAAATAATATGTCAATATGTGATGTCATATGAGAGTTACATCTACAGTAGAAATAATCCACTAAAGGCTTACTCAGGAATTTCCTCTTGATTGTAAATTGGAGGATCATAGACAGAAAAATCTACCTATAGCAGAAAAGCACTTATATGTTTAATTAAACACAATAAAAAAGTGTAAATCTTTTTTATGTAAATGTATGCATGCCGAGGCACCTCCCAGTACACTTTTTCCTCAGGAACAGGAAAGCGTTTAACAGTGCTGCCGGGGTAGTACTGCTGGCGGCAGTAGAAGTGATGAGTTTTCTCTGGTTCGTGTTCAGAGGATACTGAAGGCTCAGTCTTAGTGCTGGGAGCAACACAGGCTGAAGGGGAAAGAATAAAGAGTATTACACACAGAGCAACTACCATTCCAGTTAAACTACATAGATAGTTATAGAAGTAAATAGATAGTAATGTTATTGTCACGTCCTTCAATATGGGCTCTTAGTTTTGTAAGCGTTAGGAATGTCAGTAGTTTGCATGCTTTATCTTTAAGTCAAGTCAAGTCAGATCTATTTATATAGCACTTTTTACAATGGAGCATTGTCTCAAAGCAACTTTACAATTTTAGATTATCTCCTAATATCTACATCAAATCCCAAATTGAGCAAGCCTAGGGAGACAGTGGCCAGGAAAAACTCCCTAAGTGTTATGAGGAAGAAAACTCAAAAAGGGACCAAACCTCCTTGTATGGTGTAGATGATAAATGTAAGAATGAAACTAATTTATCTAAACTAAGATCTTGGTTGAATATTTAATGTGTTTGACAAGAAAGTAAATGGTTTATAGTGATTGTTCTTTGGTAAGTTCCACATTGTGGGGGTTCTTCACCCTTCAACAAAAAGGAATGTGTTAACCTGGTATGTCCAATACGACATCTAGTGTATGTGACTTGGTCCCATCTGTTGTATAGATAAGTTTTGGGTCTGTTACCTATCTAGGGGCTGAGCTCATTCAGTTTGTTATTGGCTTGTTCAGAGAAGGAAAGGCACTAAACTTACCCAATATAGGTGCATCTTGTTGGGATTTATAGCCTTGACTTTGTAGGGTGTCAATGATCCACTGCAGTGCTTTAGTGGACTGCCAAACCTGTCAAACAATGTGTTACTTTACCACATGTTCACCTAACCCAACCCAAATATTCCATCTTAACCCTAGACCAACCCTGAAATTACATTTTAAGCCGACCAACCAGAATATACAACCATTATCTCAACCCTAACTGAACACTATGACCAAATTTTCACTTTTGAGATGTATGATATACTGGATACCCTCTCTTTTTCTCCATAAAATCCTTGGACATTTTGTTATTTAGGGTCATGAACTTGTATGGAATGTGCTCACACTGATGTGTTGTGGAAGGTGTACAATATTTGTATACAAAGGTGATGTTTTGGGTCATGCTGACCAGGCTTTTATGTACAGAGATGGTTTCACAGACCAACAATAAAAACATGTATTTGATGTATACTGATGTTATGACTGGTTCTGATTGCCCTGACACCAAAAGAAAAAAGAGCTTCCTTGGATTTCTTGTCAGTGCTGCAGCAGACTTTGTTTTTGAGCACAGATGCTAAAAAGGAGCTCCAAAAGACTAACAGTCCAAGAAGTTTTATCATAGATTTTGAACTGATTTTTTTGAGTTTTACTGTTTTGAATTGACCCTTTGCTCATTTTTGAGTGTGTTAAGTGAGGGTCACTTTGACCCGCAACATTGTTAATTTTTTAAACATAATACAAGGATTAACCATGGTCCAATCCTAAGCAAGAATTTTAAGCACATAAATCCTAATTTTAACTTCAAGATTAAACCTGAAACCTAATCTCAAACACATCTGATTTAACACATTATTCGTCAGAGCCATATATGTTTCCTGCTCTTAAATTCCCAGTCAATGAGCTAGACTAGTAACTGATGATTCCAAAAGTATGTCAGACCTGCTGCTCCAACTGAGCCATCCTTTCTTCCATGACCCCAAAGCTCCGGTATTGTTTTTGCTCCATCATTTCTGACATGTTTTCAACCCTGAAAGAAAAAATGGCTAAATGTTTATCATTTAGTTCTACATAGCATGGAAAGCAACCTGCTTCATGAACTCACAGAGCTTGTCGAGGTATTGAAATTCTGAGCTTGATGCTGGCTTTTCAATTAGAAATTGGGGTTCCATTCCTAACACTGACTGTTTTTTATTTGCCGATATTTGGCGCAGTTAGGACATTTTGATCATCACACAATATCACATTACAGGTCTTGGAGCCTATAGCCTAGAATACTTAGTGTTACATTTTTCACTGTAATAAAGTATATTGCCTCTGCTTGCCATTGGTGGATTAATTTATGTCATTATTTATACTTTTTGAAAAAGGAGAGGGACTAACGGGATGCTATTAGGGCAGACCCAAGTGCAGTGCCCGAAAAGGTCCCAAAGTGTAACATTTATATCATGAGAGAGAGTGTGTGCATGGATTGTGTGTCTTTGTGTGTATTGTACTTTTCTTTCTTCATCAAACAAACTGACAAACAATGACCTAGCATTAAACTAGCGTCCACTCCTCAACCCCAATACAATAATGAATCACCAGCCTTAAATAAAATTAGCACAGGGCTACTGGGAAGAACATGGATGGATGGACATGCCAGGCTGTGCACCTCTGGCGGCCTCTGCTGGATAGCCAGCGCATTGCTGGCACGAAATGCTCATCCAACTCACTCACTTTCTTATCCGCTTGATCCTGAACTGGGTCGCGGGAGAGCCGGTGCCTAGCGGTCGTCATAGAGCGCAAGGAAAGAACACGCCTAGATAGGGTGCCAATCCATCGTAGGGCACACTCACTCATATACTCACACTCACACACTAGGGGCACTTTAGAGACACCAATTAACACGCATGTCTTTAGACTGTGGGAGAAAATTGGAGTACCCGGAGTAAACCCATGCAGACAAGGGGCCACGCAGATTCCACAAAGAAAGGACCCAGACCACCTCACCTGGGATTGAACCCAGGACCTTCTCGCTGTGAGACGACAGTGCTACCCACCGAGGCACTGTGCCACTTGAAATGCGCATTCGCAAATCTCTACTGACGACTCCATGTGCAACAAATGTGCATTGAAAGGACTTACATTTCTGCCGTGTCCTGGATGCGTTGCTCCATACTCTGGCTCTTGTCATGCTTTAGAGATGCCAGATAATTGTCCTTCATGATTGACTCCCATGACAACAGATTGCCTTCTTCAGTTTGAGACAACTCCTGGCCTGCAAAGTTCAAGCACAGTTTTTATACATAGCTTTAAATAAACCGTGTTCTACCAAAAAGCAGAGTCTACAACCCAAATATCACTCAGATTTAACAGTGGAAAGTAAAAAAACCAAACTCAAATAGGGAACCCATTCTCTTTTGTGTGAGTCAACAAGATTAAGTTCTTAATAGAGATAAATATATAAATATTTAAAGAGCGTTTAACACTGAACTCTTGCAGTTTTCCATTTATTTGTATCGTTAGATGGATTATGCCATACTAATAAGCTTTAGGAAAAAACATATTCAGAAAATATTAGGCTAATCCAAATTAGTTGGTGTGAGCCATTTCAAGTTTACAGTCACAACAAATTAATAGACAGGAGCAACACTGTTCCAAAGACCTAGTCCCCTATCCCTGTAACTCTGGAGCACCTGGTGAGGCAAAAATTAGGAACACCCCAAAATACACCATTATAGTCTACTGGGCGCAAGATCCTTTCCATCCTTCCTTGCTTCTGTCTTCCACCAAACTCTTCTTGGTCTTCTTGGAACCTTCTGGTGTATTCCTGAGCTAGGCCCGTGAAATGTTAATCAAACATACATACTGGGGTGATTCAGCACCACAAACCAGCACTCCATCACTGAGCCAGTCCAGGTTGTATCCTGCATCTGGTTGGTGAAGGGCTTTGCCATTTCTCAGGTCTAGCACAGGAATAAACCAGGAGCGTTTGGCATTGAGAAACTAAGAAAGTTCTGGCCCCAAATCTGGTGCAGAATTGGGATCATGCAGAACATAGAACCCAGTAGACCAGGGGGCTGTTGTGTTTTCATAAGTTTTGCCTCGGTTAGTGCCCCAAGCTACAGGGCTCACTCAGGGATGAGTCTGCAGCACACGATGCCCTGACACTCGTAGTTTCTTTGCTCACAGTAGATCTTTTGTTGAGAGCTACATCTCAGGCAAATGCGCTTGATGAAAAGGCAGACATGGCTTAGGAGGATGAAGGGTGGAGGCAGAGCAGGACGGGTGTAATACTCCTTGATGAGATCATAGCGTTGAAACTTCCAGACTGTATCCGTATTATGTTGCACCTCCTCAAATGTGTAGCTGTGAAATGGAAGTAGATGATGTTCACCAAACATGCCTCTTAGTGCCAACTTTTTAAAATTGTATTTTCTATTATCATTCAGTCTGTGTTAAGTACAGTGGTGTCTTGTGGAGCAGGCTGTGTGGCTGTGAAGTACTGATCAGTTGTGGGTGATGGTGGGGTTCCAAACATAGTCATACAGACACCACTGTACACAACACAGTTATCAGGACCTTATGAATGTCAGCAGTGCCAGGGAGCTGAGAAAGCTGACTCATTGGCTAGAGGTGCCCCCAGATTATGCTGTTATATTAAACTTCATATAAAGCATATTTTTCAAGTAGTACTTACTTGAAAATGGCGATAAGGAGGTTGAGGAGCAGGATGTTGGCAAATAGCAGGTAAATACACAGCATGATGATGGTCAGCCATTCAGGGAAGGCTGGGATCTTATTATCATTTAGCACCGGACACTTGGGCTTCAGCTCATCTGTGCCATTCATACTACAACTGTCCATGTTAAACTGTGTGGCTGGATCACACAAAAAGGGGAGAAATACGTAAGTCAGATCCATTATATATCCATGATCCAACATCTGGCAGGTTAAAGCCCATGGCGATATGAAATTTGAAGATATTTGAGGAGTCACATAAACACAGACACAGACAGGGAAAGTGAGGATTAAATTTATGTAGACTTAACATAAGTAGACAGTGGAAACCCCCACTGTCTACATTTCCATTACCATATACAGTGATGCTTGAAAGTTTGTGAATCCTTCAGAATTTTCTATATTTCTGCATAAATATGACCTAAAACATCATCAGATTTTCACACGAGTCCTAAAAGTAGATAAAGAGAACCCAGTTAAACAAATGAGACAAAAATATTATACTTGGTCATTTATTTATTGAGGAAAATGATCCAATATTACATATTAGTGAGTGGCAAAAGTATGTGAACTTTTGCTTTCAGTATCTGGTGTGACCCCCCTGTGCAGCAATAACTGCAGCTAAATGTTTCCTGTAACTGTTGATCAGTCCTGCACACCGGCTTGGAGGAATTTTAGCCCATTCCTCCGTACAGAACAGCTTCAGCTCTGGGATGTTGGTGGGTTTCCTCACATTAGCTACTCGCTTCAGGTCCTTCCACAACATTTACATTGGATTAAGCTCAGGACTTTGACTTGGCCATTCCAAAACATGAACTTCATTCGTCTTTAACCATTCTTTGGTAGAACGACTTGTGTGCTTAGGATCGTTGTCTTGCTGCATGACTCACCTTCTCTTGAGATTCAGTTCATGGACAGATGTCCTGACATTTTCCTTTAGAATTCTCTGATATAATTCAGAATTCATTGTTCCATCAATGATGGCAAGCCGTCCCGGCCCAGATGCAGAAAACAGGCCCAAACCATGATACTACCACCACCATGTTTTCACAGATGGGATAAGGTTTTTATGCTGGAATGCCCGTGGTGTTCTTTCTCCAAACATAACAACTATTCTTTTAAAAACAAAAAAGTTCTGTTTTGGTCTTCATCCGTCCACAAAACATTCTTCCAATATCCTTTGGCTTCTCCACGTGATCTTAGCAAACTGCAGACAAGCAGCGATGTTCTTTGTGGGATAGCAGTGGCTTTCTGTTTGCAACCCTGCCATGTTGTTCAGTGTTCTTCTGATGGTGGACTCCATTGAACATTAACATTAACCAAAGTGAGAGAGGCCTTCAGTTGCTTAGAAGTTACTCTGGGCTCCTTTGTGACTCGCCAACTATTACATGCCTTGCGCTTGTTGGAGTGATCTTTATTGGTCGACCACTCCTGGGGAGGGTAACAATGGTCTTGAATTTCCTTCTTCAACACTTCTTTGTCTGAGGTTCTCAGAAGTCTCCTTTGTTCGTGCCATGATACACTTCCACAAACACATGTTGTGAAGAGCAGACTTTGATAGATCCCTGTTCTTTAAATAAAACAGGGTGGGAACTAACACCTGATTGTCATCCCATTGATTGAAAACACCTGACTCTAATTTCACCTTCAAATTAACTGCTAATCCTAGTGGTTCACATACTTTTGCCACTCACTAATTTGTAATATTGGATCATTTTCCTCAATAAATAAATGACCAAGTTTTTGTTTCATTTGTTTAACTGGGTTCTCTTTATCTACTTTTAGAACTTGTGTGAAAATCTAATGATGTTTTAGGTCATATTTATGCAGACATATAGAACATCCTAAAGAGTTCACAGTACCACTATATTCTATATGAAGAAACAAACTCTATAGTCAAAAATCTGGCATTTTATACACACATAATGTTTGTATGCCTTCACTGAAAGGGGATTTAAACCATTTCTTTTGTTTTTGTTGCCATATATTGGTATCTCTTTATGTATAGTATTTGAAACCTCAATCACCATCAACACTGGCTGGTATATTCCCAAATATGATAAGGTAGGGCTCGTAGACAGCACCACGAATAATCCATCCAATTCGATCCTCATTCTCAATCAGTATGCCCTGTTTGGCTACTCCATAGGCCACCACCCATATACTGAGTAGGAACATGAAGAGGAAAAGATCCATCATCTAATGAGAGAATGATAATAGAAGATCAAATTAGTCCATCATGTGTCTTTATGAGTGCTGAATTACACAACAGAATTACTTTCACTCCATGAGAAGTGCTAAATATTTTAATATTATGGTAATATTTTTCTCACCATTTTTTTCACAATGATGATTTTAGGACCTAGGGTGCGGCTAATGGTGAAGATGGCCAGGAGACGTAAGCAGAATATGACAAAGTCGATACAGAGGACAACTTTACCCACGTAAAACACCGTGCCAGAGGCCTGGAGCCTGGTGGAGACATAAAGGGCCTTATTATTATGTCTTGTTAAGTGTTTCCCATGCAGTGATAATCTCCTATACAACAATGTAAAATAACTGCCTTTTAAAAAAGATATAATAGCTTTACTGATAGTGTTTGGCTAGTATGTTCCTGTGAGCTAACCTGCAGACCAGGCCAGTGATGAACAGCAATATCGACAACGCATCCAGAATGTTCCACAAGTCTTTAATATAAGTCTTTACTCTCTTCCGAAAGGTAAACTGATTGGAGAAATGGAAGAGCTAAACAAAAAAGAGATACAGTATCATAAAGTGGAGTGTTTTCTATAACTGTTGGAACCCTGTTGGAATCATCAAAAAGCACAGTTGTACACATGGCTACAGTCACACATTTAGTCATTTCTTCTTCATATGCAACAAGCATCATTCATACATCATATATCATTTATACATATTTCATGGAAGTGTGAAGAGACCAATGACAAGAACTCTAACATTTAACTTCCAGGCTACTAGATAGATAAATTGTCCTAAATGGACCATGAAGGTTTAAACACAGTATACATTTTTTTGCCATATTATCTAGCGTGCCCAGAAAAAAACACAGATCACCCACCCCTGATTGGCGTCGCATGATATGACCAGTTCCCATCCCATGGAGCACAGAGACACGGAGACCCATCGCTGGTGAAACTGTAAGCTCAAACTTCAATAGTGCCAGCAGATTCACCAGGACCGTTCATGGCAGTTGGATGTGGACTGGTACCTTCGTGAGTTTGAGTGACTGAGATGTTCTGACCTGCCAGATGCTCAGTGTTGCTTGGGGTGGGGCATGGGTCAATCGTACCATGAGACATCAATCAGGTATTCCCTCACATTAGACCATGTCCTTACTTTATACTGAGGAACACTTACTAGACCATTTATCCTAAAGTGAACTATAGAGCCACTAGTAGGTACTTTAATACAAATGTATTGATGAGATCAGGATTTGAAAGCTGGCTGGGAAACTTGGTTAGTAACAGCTGCTCAACATCTGAGGCTCATTTGAAGTTTTATTAATTTCTCACCTGTCTGACTTCCTCACACATCAGTGAGGTGATCCACACATAAAGGAGCAGTTCCCTCCAGGAAGGCACTGGCTGGAAGTCCATCATCAGCACCACAGCAAACAGCCACAGAAATCCGAAATAGGATAGCATGTTCCAGTAGAACTTTACCTGAGGGCTGGCGAACAAACTCATAGCTCGTGTCCAACAGTTTAGAGGACGCTCTGTGGTCTGCTGAGGTTGGTTTCTGGTAAGAGAAAAGGTTTGTTATTCCTGAACTAGAGCAAATAGAGCAAAAGTCGAGCTAAGATCTAAGCATTCTGCTTCTCATCTGACTGAATGTGATGTTTTCTGCTGCCATCCATGAGGTTTAAAATCCCTGTAACCATTTTGTTCTCCTCCGTCTTCTCTGCTTCCTTCCGGATGGCCTCATCACGCCTGAGGGGTACAATAACACATACTTATCATGACAACTATACTGAAGTAATAGACTTGATATGAATTTTGTTCAATTGAAGTTTACTTGACAAGGCAATACTTGCTTTTTGGTTGCTAATGTGGACAATGTTTTGTATCATGGAAAATATTTGTCAATATACAGGGAAGAGCAATTAGTTGGCATAATGAATTTATCTTTTTAATGGGCAAGAACACTTACGAAAATTATTTTATTGCTCATTTATTTTTTTTATCAGTTTTACAGTCTGTACTGCATCTGAGGATGCATTGCCCACTTAAGCACATTTAAAATGTTTTAAAAACATTTGTTGTATCATCACTCTACATTTTAATTCTAAGAAACACCCAAGTTATATGCCCGTAAACAGCTGAAATATTAAATAAAAGCTGTTTGTGGAATTTTAAAATATAGTAAGCATTTGTTTAGTGTAATTACTGTTTGGTTCATTCATTCCATAAATAAAATTGCATCCGTAGAGTATAAAAAATATATTATGATTAAATCTTTGGATCTAGGCAGGGGTGGTTTAGGTTTTGGCCTATTGAGCAGAAGGTTAAGGGGTCAAGTGCCTTCACTGTTAGGCTGCCACTGCTGGGGTTTTCATCTAGGACATTAACCTTCAACTGTTTGGATTGTATCAAGTATGTCAACAGGGCCACCCCTGGTCTGCTTGTGCTATGCAGACCCAGTCTCTCAGACCTAAGGAATTCTGAAACTCTGAAAACACCTGGAAAAGCAGAAAGTAGGAACAGACAGACACAACTCAGACGCCCTGACAGAACAAGGCCCTGTAATCCAGTGGAACAGGGAAGCCTTGCGACTCAAACCTCACCTTGCCAGACAGGATATGGACCAGAGTAGCTCACCAGTATTTGCGGTGTTGACTAGCGCTATTTTGTATTCCGCCTCTGGGGACACAAGATTGGAGTATTGATTCGAGTTTTGAATTGGCAAGGAGTCTGGCCTCTACCATGTTAGGTACGAGCTTCCAGAGTACTGGTTTGGCAAGAAGTTTTGCCGTCATGTACTGTTCTGGTTCTGTCTGTGTGTTCCTGAGTTTCTGTCTCTCCAGGGGCCTTCTGAGTCTCAAAGTTTTTGTGTCATGGGGATGGGTCTACAGTAGGTGTGCCAACCAGGAGTACAGTGGCCCTTGAAAGTTTGTGAACCCTTTAGAATTTTCTATATTTCTGCATAAATATGACCCAAAACATTACCAAATTTTCACACAAGTGACAATTTGATAACAATTTGGTAACAATGATCTTGAATTTCCTTCCTTTGTACACAATCTGTGGATTGGTGGAGTCCAAAGTCTTTAGAAACAGGGCTCCCACTCACACCTGATTGTCACCCCATTGACTGAAAGCATCTGACTCTAATTTCACCTTCAAATTAACAGCTAATTCTATATGTGTGACAGTAAAACTGTATAAATAGTAATGCCTGATAACAAGAACAAAAGATCTTCTGTAGTTTTTACCTAAATACCACAAATCCTGTGTAGATGAGCGGAAAGAAAAACATACACAGCAGCAGCTTCCAGTGTGGGGTATCCACTGCTAACTCACCAAACCACATCTGAGTCAGCAGAGCCTGCAAAAGAACAACTCAACCACATCATATCTAATATTAGGTTTATCCTTTTATCCTTTATTTTCCTTTAAGAATATTAAATAATGATTTTTTTTCTATCTAGTGTGAATACACTTACTGAAATTTAAGATTTAAGCAGTAGAAGACTCGAAGTTGTGTGTTATTGTGAAAAGACTTAGGGAACCATTAGATTAGATACGATACCACTTTTTTTTTTACCAATGGTATAATGACCATATACAATATAATTATTTATCAGTTTCTTTATTAG
Organism: Ancistrus triradiatus; assembly: GCA_025084515.1. Lineage (NCBI taxonomy): Eukaryota > Metazoa > Chordata > Actinopteri > Siluriformes > Loricariidae > Ancistrus > Ancistrus triradiatus. Next base: position 470,085 of record JAJAGP010000271.1, on the reverse strand, counting down.
CATACGACCAAAACACACAGGAAATTTATATTCAGTATTAAAAATCTGAAAAAAAAGTTTCTATAAGCTATAGTGGTAAGCATGAAGTGTGACCTCCCCTTACACTTGAGCAATAGCAGCATCTGGCAGCTTCATCGAAATGCCAAGGTGACCCTTCTATAATCCAAAGAAGCTTGATCAGGAATGGTGTTTTTGGAAGGGTAGCGGCCAAGAAACCACTTTTTCAGAAGGGAAACTGTGTGAAAATGCTAAGATATGCTAAATCTCACAAAGATTGGAGTTATGGAATGACGAATCCATGTTTGAATTTTTTCCCAAAGATCAACAATACGTTATATATGGTCATTATGCCATTGCCGAGGCAACAAATCCAATTGCTGGCCTACTGTTGCACAGTACGGTATGTATTTATTAAATCTCACTCCTATTAATTGTGTATTTATAATACATTTTAATAGCAAATATATTAGTTATAATGGATGATAATTGTAATGAACTGAAGTGTGTGTAGAATATCTACCTGGACCCCTGAGTGCGCTATAAAGCTTTTATCATTGGCCTCCAGAGCGATACACAGGCAGGTTGTTCTGCCCCAGGATGGAGAGACACGAGTCAGCAGTTTTTGAGCTCGCTGCACATCAGCGTTATAGCACTCGCTGAACACATCTGGGAAATCGAGAATTCGTCAGCCCCTAACAAATCAGGTGCTCTGCTTTTATTACTTACAATCCAGTCTCTATAGAAGATCCACATTTCTAACATTTCATACTGAGCTATCATCTATGTCTGACTGTAAGAAACAACTCCAAATTCAGATACAGTCATTTAAGAAACATGCATGTAATGTTTGTATTTACGGATCTGTTAATAGTTATTTATTATTAAACTTCAACTGACTTCCATTTCAGACCAAAAAACATTTTTGTGCACAAATTCTTGCTTTCCTACAGTGATTTATAACCATGGAATTCAATAAAGTCATGACAATTAAAAATGTATTTGGTGTATATTTGACGATACCAATGGCCTGTTTCTCATATTGATCTGCAAGGTCTCTCATCGATGCACCCTCTCCGTCCTCTCCTTCTTCCAGAGCAAGTTTCTTCAGGATTTTGCTAGCAGCCAGGGCAGCAGCAATACAGTCATTGCACTGCACAGAATACATACAATATAATGTTCATATGAGTATAACTCATTTACATTTCTTAAATCATTTGCCGTTAACACAAACCACATTAATCCTAGATCAACAGTGCTGAAGTTTGTTGCTCCAGGGCTCTCCTATCATTTACTAGGGTTAGAACAGATGCCCACCTGTTCCCAAGCAATGTCTGCCAGCTCCTTCTGGTTCTGCACCACACTCCAAAGGAAGAGATCTCTCTTTTCATCACACACAGTCTGTGGAACCTTGTCCTCTGACCATGACAGCTGAATCGTATATGGAGGCTGTAAGTCAGAGGAATAACTGACTTGGTTGAGCAGAACTGCTGATTCCAACATCACATTTTATTACACACAGATTATTTAAAAGAAATCCCCAAAGTTCACACTCACTGACAGTCCAGCATCATTGTCAGACATCTCTATTCTGTGGCGGTTTGTCTGTGGACTGTAGAGCGGCTGAGTGAAGCTGCCCAGCAGACGCTGCACTTCAGCAGCCACATCTCTCAGGCAAATCTTCCCGTCTCCCTGTGCTCGCTTGTTCAACTTGCGCAAGAAAAGGCAGTCGGGCATGTTTGTATATAGCTCACACAGTGTGTCTTCATGTTGGATAAACTGGGAGATACACAAATCATTTTCAAGCAACAAACGCACAATCTCTGCTTTATGGCCTATCAGAGCAGAGAACATCGACTGGTGGAGATCACAGTGCTGAAAAACAGAGGACACAGGGATTTGCATTAACATTAACCTGTAAAACACAGTGGTGCTTGAATGTTTGTGAGCTCTTAGAATTTTCTATATTTATTCAAAAATATTAAGATTTTCTTAAGATTTTCACAAATGTCCTGAATGTAGACAAAAAGAGCCACATTAAACAAATGAAATTAAAATACTGTAGTTGGTTATTTATTTATTGAGGCAAATGGTGGAATATGACATGTCTGTGAGTAATGTGCATCCAAGGTCAAGCTCCATGACGTGTACATCCAAGTTCAAGCTCCTAGCCAAGGTTTCCAGTCTGAGTTCTATACCAAGTGGTCAAGTCCTAATTCCTCGTCAAGTCTTCCAGTGTGAGTTCAAGTATCCTGTCAAGAGACTGTCAAGTATCCGACTTCGGCCTCCTCTTCACGGGTGCGTTGCATCCTCAGTGGTCACTGGACATCTTCCTAGGTGGGTCACGTTCTCCGGGGTGGCTCTCTGTACGGTACCCCTCTCAAACTCTGCTTGCCTCTGTTTGAAGATTAGACTCAGGGATACATCCCTGTTCTTTAAATAAAACACTGTGCCCACTCACACCTGATTGTCAACCCATTTATTGGAAACACTGGACTTCACCCTCAAATGATCTGCTAATCCTAGATGCTCACATACTTTTGCCTCTTAAATATTTGTAATACTGGATCATTTCCCTCAATGAATACTGTAAATGATCATTTTTACACAGAAATAAAGGGTTCACAAACTTTCCAGCACCACTGTATAACTTGCAATAATACTAGTAATACACAACAGTTCCAAGAACATAGTACAGCTCTAGTGTTCTATCAATTGATAAGGGCCTGGAAAGTCCTCTAAACAGACTTGCTTTAATTCTGCTGTAAAACAGCATGATTTCTATTAGCAATACGTGCCGTACTGATGCTACATGTGGGTAAAGTTTTTAAAGGGGGACGGAAAGCTGAAAACGCATCAGGAATTAAATTGAAAAGGGAACTCTGAGCAAAGAAAGCTGAAAACATAAAACTGAAAAGTGAGTACCAAAGAGTCAAGGCTGAAAAGTCAAGAGCATGTTGGTTTGAAACCTCATTGGTATTTGTAATTTTGAGTTTTCTGTTTGAAACTAGTTCCTTAGTTTGAGGAAGACATGCTTCAACATTCCTCTCTGCAACTGGCCCAGCCATCATGTGTCCTGTGTACAGTACTTGGAGAATACATTGCAATGAAATTCATGCATAACAGACCTTCCAGTTAATTTCTTCTGTGAAGATCTCACTCTCTGCAATATCTGCACGGTTCCAGGCCACAGCCAGCTCTAGCTGTCTTGTTCTGTTCTGACTGACCACACCATCACTGCTCAGTGAGGCTGCAAGAAGAAAATCACAAATATATACACTCGTTTGTCACCAGACACCACACAACAAAGAAGAATTATATGGCACACGAGACAACACCTTGCACATGTTAGATCCAATAAAAGTAAGCACTGTGTATGTCAAACAACTGAGGCACATCAGTGCTTTTTGTTTTTTGGGGGCATCCTTGATCGACGTCATGGATCAGACCCCTTGATTGGCATCATGTGACGTGAACCGATCCACTGACCTGAAATAGATCCACCTCGACCATGAGGAGCTCTGAGACTTGGGATCTGCCCCTGGCAAAACGGAAGTCAATTGAATGGTGCCAGGAACTGAAAACACACACCTGGACTGAAAAGCACCAGTAACTGTAAAACAACTCTATTATCGAAAGATCTTGTCTCGCCAGAGATACAATGGGTCCCAGTGTTGAGCCTCTCTATTTCATACCCGTCTCTGGTGAGGTGAGGTCTATCAGTTATGGAGTTGTGATCTTGGTTACTGGCAAAGTTAAGGCCATGTTTCTGAGGTCTCCTGACACCTGAAGTTTGGGATGAGCACTCCATATTTCTACATTTGGTTTCTATGTTCTAAGGCATTTGTTTGGCGAGTTTATGTAACCTATGTAACCTCTTTATGTAACCTAAGCAAAATAACTGGTTAAGTGCAGAGTCTAAAATCTGCTCTGAATTCTTATGTTACTTACAGCATTAAATTCCCACTACACAGAAGTAACCATACTCTGAATAGGGCTCTTAGAAAGAAACTCCATTAAATGAAAGTGATGCATAATAAAACAACTATAAATTTCATTTAATGCACCTAATCTATGCACTGCTTTTAGACTCAGCCTCAGTGGATGGTTAGCAATGAACAGACTCCACAAGCACTAATGGAACAACCACTAATGGAAGCATAAATTTACACCACTTCCTCAGTCTAAGATTTCCATTACAATACCATATTTCCAATAGTGGTGATCTAAATCTCAGTAATCAGTTCCTCTGAAAGTGGGACTGAGTGGTGGAAGTTCCAGCAAATGGAGGTCAAGTCAAATTGCAGAATGCTGAAAATCACAAAGCACCTTTCAGAAGAGCCTTTAGAATGGCCACATCCAAGTCACAGTTTTTCTCATCATCAATGCAGAACACTGTCAACAGCTTCGGCAATCGGGCGATGTCTTGAATCTGTGCAAAATACCCAAAAATGTACGGATTAATTATTTAACTAATCTATTTCTGTCACACAAAAGCACCCCTCATCTGCTTGCACTATAAAATGCAGATGGTACTGGAACTCAACTTTACACTGGAACACCACAGAGAGGAAAAAAATATATCAGATACACAGAGGGAACTGGACTCAACCACAGACAAGGCACTGACAGATTGGGAGCCTGTACCTTTGGACACAGACATGAACCAGGAAAGTCTGCCTTCTGGAGTTGAGACTTGAACCTGGAACCCCTGTTCAGTGGAACTTTGCAGCCTTGTCCATAAATGAACACAATGGACCCTTCAGAACTAGGCAGGCTCAGTGTTGGGAAGCAGTGATAAACTCTGCTCCGTATCCTGCCTCTGGCAAGGTGAGGTTTGTCATTCATATTGCATATTGGTTCTGCAGGGTACTAGGCATTCCCTCACTTAAGGGCAAGGCTGCAGTTTTCCACTAGACAGGTTCTGTACTGTTTGACCAGGCAGGAGTTCCCAGTTCACGTGTGGGTCTTGGGTACAGATTATTCACCTGTCAATGCCGGTCTTGAGTTCTGTCTGCTTGTCTGATGGCTGTACCCACCTCAACAGCATTGTTGTGTAGGGCTGAGTTCCCAATGCCCCCGAAATGCATTATGAAGAAGACTGAATGAATGAATGAATGAATAAGTCTTTTGTTCTAACTGTAGAGTTGACCATGCACCTTTTTTGTCGACTCGATGATCTCCACATCAGAAAAGGACTCTTTTGGAAAAAACTTCTTCATCAGCTGGGTAATGAGATCTATGGTGATGTTAGAATAGGGCATGCCAGCCACAGTGGCGATGACATCTGCTATGCGCCCAGAACCTTCCAGAATAACACATGGAGTTCTGTTCATCATAGAGTTGTAGATCGTCTGTGGAAAGTGACTGATGGATTTAAAAATACTGAATGTCGTTAATGCAACATAAAGTAAAATGACAGATAATAAAGACAGAGTTCTAACATTTAGGGTTCCCGGTCCGCCTTCCAACACCACACACACAACAGGAATTGTCACTCCACCCTCTGCAAATAATGAATACTGATTAGCAGTCTGTTCAGCACTTTCTAAAGTGAAAGACTTGTTTGAAAAAAAATGATAGCTTTTTTATTAGTCTTCATAAAATAGAGACAAATCTGATAGACTGACCCCTGCTCCCTAGATCCTTTTCTGAGATCAGCTTCTCCAGCCTCCCACGAAGGTCTATCTCGACCCCGTAATGACCGTGTGTTCCATCGTCCACCAGAAGGAAATGCGTGTGATTCATATCCAGACAGGACAGCTGACCTTGACCCTGCTCATCCATATAGTAATTGGCGGGAAACCTACCCTGAAAAAAGAAAAAAAAACACAAGAAAGATTCTGTAGATTGCTGCAATAAATAGATACTGTAGATCAGAGGTGGGACAAAGGTCACTGAACTGCTGGCTGTCCAAGTGGTGCTCTGAAAACAACGTGGGCTTTATAGACAACTGGACAGCCTTTGAGGGTAAGCCTGGCCTTTTAGGATGGGACGGTGTCCATCCCACTCGGGAGGGTGCTGCTCTCATCTCCTGCAACATTGCCACCCCCCCATAGTCCCCCATAGTAGAGATGGCCCGATTGGTTAGGGGCTGACTATCCAGAGCAGGGGTCAGGCAGCAGACAGACCGGCTTAACCAACTGTCCTGCTGGTAGCCATGCATCGTCACCAAGAACCCACATTATTGAAACTGTGTCTGTTACCCGCATCTGCCCTAAACGTAAATGCTCTCAAAAAGTCTGTTTTAATAACCTCATTAGTATAAACACAGATAGCTGCCAAAGAAATAACAACATTAGACTAAAGCTAGGATTACTTAACATTAGATCACTTACAAACAAAGCAGTGATTGTAAATGAAATGATCACTGATAAACGCTTACACGCTCTCTGTCTCACCGAAATTTGGATTAGACCTGATGAATATTTAGCCTTAAATAAAGCCTCACCTCCTGGATACAGTCATGCAAATTGCCCTCGTCCTAATGGTCTGGGGGGAGGCATAGCCACAATTTTTGACAAAGAGCTAAGTGTTACAACTAAATCCCATTACAAGGCTAATTCTTTTGAAATACTGATGCTTAATGTGACTGATCCATCGTTATGGAAGTCAAAACCACACTCTTTTCAGCTTATCACTATTTACCACCCTCCTGGTCCCTATTCAGAATTTCTTCAGGAATTTGCTAACTTTCTTTCCTGCTTACTACTGTCAACAGATAAGGCTTTAATTGTAGGTTATTTCAATATTCACTTCGACAATGAGCAGGATCCACTTAAAATTGCTTTCGAGTCAATCTTAGAATTCATGGGTATCACTCAGAATGTGATGGGACCAACCCACTGCTGTAATCATACTTTAGATCTAATATTAACATTTGGTATCAATATAGATAACCTTGATGTTTTCCCGCAAAGTGATTCGATTTCAGATCACTATCTTTTAGTATTTGAGCTATCTATAATAAATAAAATCCTTCTGCCTCGTTATCACACCAAGCGAACTATCACATCTGCTACTCCAGCTGCATTTATTAAAAAACAGACTTGAAATTTAATACACCTACGGAGATCAATCATCTTGAGTGTGTAAATGGCCAATTAGAATGTGTGCTTCGCCCAACCCTGGACACGATTGCTCCTGCTTGGGGCAAACACATTAGGAAAAAAAGGCTAGCACCATGGTATAATGACCACACTCGTACTTTAAAGCAAAGAACACGGCATCTAGAGCGCAAGTGGAGACATAGTAAATTGGAGGTGTTTAAGATTGCTTGGAGGGACAGCATGCCCTTACTAAAGCTAAGGCTGCATACACCTCTTAAATCATAGAGAAAAATAAGAATAATCCAAGATTTCTCTTTAATACAGTCTCCAAATTACCAAAAAAAACCACAGAAAGTGATTCTCACGTTCTGTGTAATTTTAACAGTAATGATTTCATGACTTTCTTTAATAATAAGATAGAAAACATTAGGCATAAAACTCAATGCTCATCACATCACCAAACTATTCAGCCACCTTCCAGATGCAGCACTAGTGAAGACATCAGTTTAATAATCTTTTACCCCAATTACTAATACTGAACTATCCGCACTGATCAGCTCGTCTAAGTCATCAACATGTTTATTAGATCCAATTCCTACACGTTCACTCAAACAAGTATTACCCAGTGTTATAGAGCCAGTGTTAGTTATTTTAAATTCATCCCTTACCTTTGGTTATGTGCCCAAATCCTTTAAGTGTGCCGTTATCAAACCACTGATTAAAAAAAGCCAATCCTGACCCTTGTGTGATATCTAATTCTAGACCAATTTCAAATCTACCATTTCTGTAAAAGATCTTAGAAAAAGCCGTCTATTAGCAGCTCTGCAGTTACCTCCAAAGGAAGGAAATTTATGAAACATTTCAGTCTGGCATCATAGTACTGAAACAGCATTAATTAGGGTACTAAATGACTTGTTAATGTCCTCAGATAAGGGATGTTTTTAATTTCTTGTTCTGTTAGATTTAAGTGCAGCATTTGACACTATAGATCATGATGTTTTACTAAATAGACTAGAAAATACTGTAGGTATTAAGGGATCAGCACTTTCTTGGTTTAAATCCTACTTAACTGACCGGTACCAGTTCATATAAATAATCTAAGGTCTAAGCTCTCAAAAGTGAAGTATGGCATGCCTCAGGGGTCAGTGCTTGGCCCGCTTTTATTCTCTCTGTACATGCTGCCACTAGACTCAGTTATTCGTAAACATGGCATTAGTTTCCACTGCTATGCAGATGATACACAGCTGTACATATCAGCCAAACCTAATGACAGCCTTACAATCAACAAAATTGAGGACTGTGTAAAGGAAATAAAAGATTGGATGTTATTTAATTTTCTCTTACTTAACTCAGATAAAACTGAGGTTCTATTAGTGGGACCCAAGGCTATGAGAGACAGGTTGGCTACATCTATCCTAAATCTAGGTGGCTCTCCAGTATTGCTCAGTCCGTCTGTAAAAAACTTAGGGGTCACATTTGATTCAGATCTCTCCTTTGATGCGCACATTAGCAGCATCACTCGAATTGCTATTTTTCAATTATGTAATATCGCTAAACTTAGAAATATCCTCTCTTTTAATGATGCAGAGAAACTTGTTCATGCGTTTATAACCTCAAGGTTGGATTACTGTTACTTACTGGATGCTCAAGTAAATCTATAAATAAACTTCAGTTAGTTCAAAATGCAGCTGCCTGGGTGCTAACTCGAACTAGAAAATTTGATCACATCACTACTATTCTATCATCACTACACTGGTTACCAGTCAAATTCCGCATAGATTACAAAATACTTCTTATAACTTATAAAGCTCTACATGGCCTGGCCCCACATTACCTGAGTGAACTCTTAGAGTTTTACAATCCAACTCGTCTACTTCATTCACAGCGTGCAGGACTTCTTTTAGTTCCTAGAATTAAAAAAGTCACAGCAGGGGGAAAGGCTTTCTCATACATGGCCCCCCAACTGTGGAATAAACTTCCCACTTTCGTTCAAGACTCAGACACTTTCCAAATTTTTAGGTCTAGGCTAAATACATACTTATTTACACAGGCTTTTCTCTAGATTTAGACCAGGATGCATGGCTTGGGTCACTGGGGCTGGAGTCTGGAGTCATGTCTGGCCTGCATGCCTTGTCCGTTAGCCGGGAGTGTCGAGTGGTCAGTCTGGCTGAACTGGGCTTCGGTCCTCGTGATCTTGACTCGTGCATCCTTGCCTTAGACTAAGGGCAGAGCTGGGGGTTCATAGTCAAAGAGTCTTATGGTGATCAGAAACATTGAGTTGCTGTCTTCTGCCTCCCGTGGGGTTGGCAATGTCTCATGTGATCCCTCTTGGCTGTGTTTTCTACCAGTTCTCCTCTTTCTAGCTATGCTGCTATAGCTAATGCTGCCAGGGTCTCATGCTAACACTTGGCAATCAGTGATTGACATGGCACCCCCATCAGTGATTGTTATAGACACTGTGCTCTTAATCAATAACTAATTACCTTTTCTGTTTTCCTCTCCGAGCTTTGTTCCGGCAGTTCCGGCCCCACACATGATGTACATCTGATGGAGCTCCACTTGTGCATAATTCACATTTATTTCGACCATGACTCCATGACCTTTAAGTTTCGCTCTTAGAATTTTATCATCATACCCGGGCCACTTCATGTCGTGTGCAACTTCACATTCATTCGAACTTTGACTCCATGACTTTAGTTCCTCTAGATTTATCATCTACGCGCCCAGGAGGTTGGGTCCCCTTTGGAGTCCTTGGTCCTCCCAAGGGTTTTCTTTCCTAAACTAGGGAGTTTTTTCCTTGCCACTGTCGCCCTAGGCTCGCTCAATTTGGGATTTGACGTAGTTATTAGGAGATAATCTAAACTTGTAAAGTTGCTTTGAGACAATGCTCCATTGTAAAAAGCGCTATATAAATAAATCTGACTTGACTTGACTTGACTTGACAAAGTCACTTTGTTGCAAGTAGCAAGTAAGTCTAGACACTCAGGTCCCGAGTCAAGTTCCAAGTCAAGTCAAGGATTTTATGAATTCACTTTGGCAGTGTTTCACTTGTATAATTATAATGTTTCTGCTTTGTTATGGCTGGTGTCATTGCTAGGTTGCATGTGCATGTGGAGGAGTAACACTTGAAGATCTTCAGACAGAGTGCCATTATCGTGCAATACTGGAACTTTTAGAACGTCTCTCAACCAATCAAATTACGAGGTCGAAACGAATTGTGGTATAATAACCAGTATAGTCAAGTGTATTGTTCTGATTGGATTTGATTGGTTGCTACATCACCCATTTCATCCACACAGCCTACTTCATCTTAGATGAAAGTAGCTTGCTTTGTTCTTTGTTCATAAAGAGTGTTTCTTGCTTTCCTCTCCACGCATTGTGATTTTGTCAAGCAAACTGGAGAGTAATCAAATTTGTGTATTTAAGATAGTTAGCACAACTGTTTTAGAGCTTTGGCAATTGTTTAGCCATTGCTGTTAGTCTTGAAAAATCTCACACATTGCACTATTCTGAACGTAACAGCTTTGCTACACTCATTCATGGACAGACCCCAGGTTACCTCAGGATGAACCAGAGCCTGTCGGTTGTGAATAATTCCCCATGTGGCCACACCAATGACCACGATCTGGCTGCTGAGGCTGTAGTTCCTCACAGCTCTCCCAACATGCTTCATTACACCAGCGTGGGTACCACCGGTCAGAATCCACGCACCTGGAACAAACCAAATATATACTTTCAGTGTTGTATTTGGACTTCCAAGTTGCACTTGGGATGTTGTAAGGAACACTAAAGGTTGTAGTTGTTTGGATTTTTCCGAACAGCTAGCTAGCTATAGTCCCTGACTACTGTATACCTTTAATTTATTCCTACATTATTTTATTTATGTTACGTTTATCCTGGTTGCGGTGTGTTCAGAGTCTGTGCTACAAACTAGAAACAGCTCATCCATTTCCCATTACACACAGCTGAGGCTTTAGAGAAACAAATCCAACTATGGGATATTTGGAAACTCAGGGGAATGCTCAGAAGAAGCCCACGTTGACAGTAGGACCAGGGCTCAGGATTGAGTCTAGCACCTGAAAGTGTTTATTTTCTAGTAAAATTCCTGCAGGGATCTGTTCTTGGAGGCTGTGATAACCTGTGGTTTCGGCCACTTTAATCAGGCCCCTGTGGAACTTCTTCTTCAGCTGTGTCTTCATGTAGAAGTTCTTGGCTCCACCTGTGACTGAGATCAACAAGTTGGGAGGCTGGAGCTTCCATTTTTCGATCATCAGCTCATAAAGCACCTCAGCAGACGTTTCATTCGAAACACGGACATACTGGTAAGCACAAACACATAAATATAGAGCAATAAAGAAATGAAGATTAACACATGTGATACAATTGAGTAATGTACCAGCTAGCACTGGTGCTACGAAAGTTGCAATTGGTAATTCGACATAAGGGTTACAATTAATCAAGGAATTGCATAAATGTTGGTAAAATTGGAATTGAATGGGTTCATAGCACATAACTGCTCAGGAAAATCTGTTTTACCTTTGCTGTTTTCTGTCCCATTCCTTTAAAGCTAATTTCTCCAAAGGCGTCAGTGGGAGCCTCCACAATGTGTTTGTGTTTATTATACATCTGCCCCATGAACTCCTCAGACTTGATAACCTCATCGGTGTGCTGGGATTTTGGGTATCCACACTTACAGATCTCATCCCTGTGTGCAATAAAGACAGCCATCAGTGAAATAATGGGCGTGATTACATAGTCAGTAATGTATGCATACAGTAGTCATGTTGGTATCACTATGTAACAGTGTTCTAGAAGCTTCTATGTCAAAGTCACTATGTAACAGTTTTATACTGGAGATGTATGCATACTGATCTCATTATTTAGCAGTGTTACATAGCAGATTATTATGTCAATGCCACCTTGTAACAGCGTTATTCAGTAGTTTTCATGCCAATGTCTTTTGGGGCATGGTGGCACAAACGGTTAGTGTGGTCTCCCCAAAGCTTCAGAGATCTCCAGTTCAATTCTGACCTAGGACTCCGAGTTGTGTGAAGCTTTACTCCGGGTACTCCGGTTTCCTCCCACATTCCAAAGACGTGCATTCACTTAACTGATCGCTCTAAGTTGGCCAGTATAAATGTGTTTGAGTAGTATAAATGGCATCTTGCTCCTGTCAGGAATAGCCCTTATAACAAACATATAAGTTTTGCACAGCAGAATTTCAGGGTGACATCACTACGCAACACAGTTGTACAGGTTTACATTTCCATGTCGACACTTCTGAGCGCATAATGTCATTACTCAGCAGAACTTACAAGGTCACAGTATGGCGTATCAGCGCTCTCAGAATTCACCAATTTCCCCACACATACACACGCACACACACTTGGTGAATACCTGCCATCTCCCACATAGTAGCAGCACACTTTCTTCTTAATGTTCTTTTGAATCCAGGGGGACAGGGTGAGGCACTGCAAAGAAGAAGAAAGAAAAGAACATCTGGAGCTTTCTTCCAGATTTACAGGTACAGAATGCACCAGGGTTTGCTCTGTATTTGACTGCCACATACTCACACTGAGAGAGAGAGAGCGAGAGAGAGAGAGCGAGAGAGAGAGAGAGAGAGAGAACAGACTCTGCAATGCGCACGGAGTCTCCTCCTCACCCCTGGTGATGTCAGTTAGTTGAGACGGGACAGTGCTCATAGGATAGGGCTACTGAAACCTGGTCAATGCCAGACAGCTCAATTAAAGCAACATGGGATCAATTAAAAAATAAATTTAACAAACGGAGCAAGTTGTCATTTTCACATTAAAACCGGAGTGAAGACTCTTTATGCGGCATGCTTTTAGAGAATCAATAATGTGTTTTTAAATCCTTAATACAAATGTGACTTTAAATATTGTGTCCCCCTCCACAAGTTCAATCTCAATGAGCTTTTGTTAAGAGTGTGCCAGAACAATGAAGCCAGATTAGGAAGGTCCAGCAAGGTAATGACCCCCAACACACATCAAAGCTTAGCAACAACTAGTTGAAAACCAAACTAGCTCAAGGAGTACTATGGACTTGTGTCATGGATTGTCCTCCACAGTCAACTGACCTAAACCCCATCCAGTAAGTATGGCGACACTTGAGCATTCAGTAACATCAGAAGATGTTCTTTGGAGTATTGTGAAATCACTCTAGGAGAACATGCAACATTAGATTTTTAATGAACCTGTGTAGAAAATGCCAGACCGTGTACACCCTCTCATTAAAGAAAGGGGAAATATAACAAATAATAATTCATTTAGAAATGTATCCATTTTTTTTTCAAACATTCAACTTTTCAATCAAAATTTGATCCAAATTATAATAAAAAACATCGAATTAAATGTGAGAATCAGATCCTGGAGAACACAGGACGCAGGTGTAACTGCGTCAGGGGTTATTCCCCCGACCTCCATACCCTGTCTCATACACAGGGAATCGTGCCTGCATAAATCGCTCCACATGGCCAAAAAGTACTGCTGGGACTTAAACCCAGGATCTTGCACTGGATTAGAACATTGCATGACCTGATCATGTATTTACTTTTAAATCTTTACATAACTTATGCAGCGTGTATTTGCACAGTATATATATTTGAGTGAGTATATACATTGCTTTATATACAATATATTTAGAGACAAATTGCAAAAATATATTTATTATACAGATTTTTGACTTCTCTGATGAAAAATCATATTGACTGTCATTCAGCAAACTATATACAGTATATTGCATACTTGTTATTATGCAGAAAATAAAGGTGTATGGAATATGCATGTCTCACCTTCTCTATGTGTGTTAACACAGAATTTAATCCTATTTTTGGTAATTGCAGTCCGACCACTTCAACAGGATGGACTGTACTTTCTCGTCTGGGCATTTCTGTAAGGATATTCACACAAAGTGCTGATTTGGACAGGTCAAGAATATTTGGACATTACACATACAGTAAATGACGGAATATAAGATATTTCTATTGTCATAATTGGCAAAACAGCCATGCTGTTACTTTCTCAGTGCAGGAACATACATTGTGATTGCCCATGGTAATTGTTCATATGGTACAAACACAATAAACAGAGATTAGACTGGTAAACATACATCTCAAGAACATCTCCCAGTAATTTCACCCAAAGTACCAAAGATTCAGTGAAGCACTGTCACAATCCTGACTACCACCCACTTAGAAAGGAATTCAGAATACTTACTGTACATTGTTTCTGGATTGTTGGTAGTGTTTGCTTCAGACAGAATACTCTCCAGATGAAGATCAAGCCCCTGTTTAAACAACAAATCCATACTGGCAGAGGATCATATCGACGTCAGCATGCTTTCAAGCATCTCAACTCCTCATGATGACGGAGCTCACCCATCAATGTGACTGCCTCTCTCACTTTTAAGCTATGAACTGCATTATGAAATTTCTGTGCACTCACAGTAAGTGCCTTCTGATACAAGCATCGGTTAGTCAGTAATACCATTTGGTAACACTTTATTTAATGGGTCCCTATATAAGCAGTCATATGCAACACAGAATGCACATACAGTATAAAGCATTGCTGCAGAAATGATTAGATTTATGTTAAACATTATTAACAACTATCAGACATCTGACACAACTGATCTTATCTTTCATTTCAGGTGAAGCCATATAAAATGAAATCAAAGTCTTATTATTAATGACATTAAATAGGAACATCATTCATGGAAGCATAAGGAACACTGATTACTCTTTTTGAAAATCAAAATCATTCACAGGGCTACCGGGCTTGGTCTATACAGGCTTCTTTCTCATATTTTGTCACATAGAGCACAAATCATCGTAATAAATACTCCAGAAATCGCCTTACAGATGCTTGATATAATGCATTCCTGGATGAGGAGGTGGAGCCAATGGAGACCTCTAGTTACCTGGACGTACACACAGACTGGACGAACAAGTAACAGCAAGGCAGTAAAAGGACAGACTATTTTTGAGGCAACTTGGGACACAGATGGCATGTTCTACCAGTTTGTGGTAGCAAGAGCCATTTTCTGTGCAGACTGAACAAAGGTTCTGAGACCAACCTGGACTCATGACTTGCAAATGTTGGATAAACTGCTTCATGTGATTGAAGGTGTCTCATACCCTCTCCAAGTTCTTATTAATGAAGCAGAGAAGCATCATAAGCTCCTGAACGAGCCAACCATGATGCAACAAGGACCGTTACACTAGATCATTCATATCTGATCCTGTCAGGCTTTTACATTTGTCTGCTCTGTGCCAGATCAGTTTTTCGTATAGTGCCAGGTAATGTGGTACAGTGTGCTTGGTTATCTGGGATGTTACGCGCAGTGGATTGCTCATATTACTACGTTTCTGTCTCTCTTTGGGCATGTTACGTGAGCCTGAGCATGTGAGAGGTCACTGACATCACATGTGCTGCTTAAATGTTTTGGTGTCTGCACCTGAGATTATCTTTGTGGTCTGTCTTCGTAAGTCCTGATCTGCATTTATGTTTTAAAATAGTTTGCAGTTTGTTTTCCCAGTGGCTGCTGCAGCTACATAAAGACGATATAAAAGGCTGGCACAGTGGTGCAGTGGTTTGTGCTTTCACCTCACAGCTCCAGAGTTACCCAGTTTCATTCCCAGCCTGGAATCTGATTCACTGTGTGTATTTTGTGTATAACCTACTGTCCCACAAGACAAACACTGCTGCACTTGATGCCAATAGCTGAAGTGAAACACAGCCAAAAATGCAATTTTCTTTAATGTAATAAAGAAATCTACACATGATGCAATATTGTAAAACACGTAGCAACACACTGTAATGCCGTCATGAACATTCAATTATGACATTTTTTAAAATATAGCCTTATCGTTTTAGCATAAGAAACTTTTTTGAGGCGTTTGATTACAATGTGCAGCCACATTCACAATAATGATTAGCACCAATCGAAAGGATTTATATAAATTCAAAACAAATGCAGCAGTTTCTTAGAATCAGCGTTTTGTCACTGACTGGCAAAAGCAACACAGCTCTGTACCTCCAAAGTTAAGTGAACCAGAACTCATGCTAGCTTGTTTTGGAAATGCACATTTATTTGATTTAATATTTTACATTTGAAATACATTTACTTTTGTATTTTCTCCATTTTCTTTTAGATATTTTCTAGCAGATTTCTATTACTACAAATTTTTAATTACATTTACAATATACAGTGGGGCAAAAAAGTATTTAGTCAGCCACTGACTGTGCAAGTTCTCCTACTTATAAAGATGAGAGAGGTCTGTAATTTTCATCATAAGTACACTTCTACTATGAGAGACAAAATGAGAAAAGAAATCCAGGAAATCACATTGTAGGATTTTTTAGTGAATTTAATTGTAAGTTATGGTGGGAAATAAGTATTTGGTCAATAAATTGGTTTGCACTCAATACTTTGGTAAATAACCTTTCTTGGCAATGGACGGAGGTCCGACGTTGCCTGTAGTCTTCACCAGGGTTGGCACACACTGTAGCTGGGTATTTTGGGTCCATTCCTCCATGCAGATCTCCTCTAGAGCAGTGATGTTTTTGGGGCAACAGGGACTTTCAACTCCCTCCACAATTTTTCTATGGGGTTGAGTCTGGAAATTGCTAGGCCACTCCAGAACCTTGAAATTGCTTTTATGGAGCCACTCTTCATTGCACGAGTGGTGTGGTTTGAGATCATGTCTGCTGGAAGACCCAGCCACGTTCCCATCTCTCACTGATGGAAGGAGGTTTTTGGGCTTAAACCACGATACAATGGCCCCGTTCCTTGCTTCCCTTAACACGGAAAAACAAACAAACAAAAACAGCCCCAGAAAAACAGCCCAATGCATGATTTTTCCACCCCCATGCTTCACGTAGGTTATAGCACAACTCAGAATTCCCTTCTTCCTCCAAACACGCGAGTTGAGTTTTTATCAAAAAGTTCTATTTTGGTTTCATCTGACCTCATGATATTCTCCCAATCCTCTTCTGGATCATCCATATGCTCTCTGGCAAACTTCAGACGGGCCTGGACATGTACTGGCTTAAGCAGGGGGACACGCTTGGTACTGCAGGATCTGAGTCCCTCTCGGCATAGTGTGTTACTGATGGTAGCCTTTGTTACTTTGGTCCCAGCTCTCTGCAGGTCATTCATCAGGTCCCTTCGTGTAGTTCTGGGATTTTTGCTCATCGTTCCCATGATCATTTTGACCCCATGGGATGAGATCTTGCGTGGAACCCCAGATCGAGGGAGATTATCAATGGTCATGTATGTCTTACAATTGCTCCTACAGTTGATTTATTCACACCAACCTGCTTTGGTCTTGGCCATGGTTGAGTTTGGAGTCTGACTGTTTGAGGCTGTGGACAGGTGTCTTTTATACAGATAACGAGGTCAAACAGGTGCCATTAATACAGGTAAGGAGTGGAGGACAGAAGAGCTTCTTAAAGAAGAAGTTACAGGTCTGTGAGAGCCAGAAATCTTGCTTGTTTGTGGGTGATCAAATACTTAATTCCCACTATGATTTACAATTAAATTCTTTAAAAATCGTACAATGTGATTTCCTGTTTTTTTTTTCTCATTTTGTCTCTCATAGTTGAAGTGTACCTATGATGAATATTACAGACCTCTGTCATTTTTCTAAGCAGGAGAACTTGCACAATCAGTGACTGACTAAATACTTTTTTGCCCCACTGTATCTATATGAACAATTCACATTATGAATGAGTTTTTATGACAGTTATCACTATGACGATCTCTAATTAGTTCGTCTGTCACTGTTTTCATAATCTCATGTGTTTTGTCTATCTATCTATCGAATACATGTGTTCAATAGATACCCTTCTTAAAGTACAAGTTTAACACAAAAGCCAACTATCCTTCTGACAAGTGCCTCTTACCTTAATTTCTGTCACACTTAAATCCATTTTAGGCAAGCTCAGCTCTCCGTTCTCCTTCATTGCTCCAGTCAGTTCAGACCTGAGTGCATTAAGTCAAGCACACAAAGGATCAGGATCAGCTCTGTGAGTTATTTAGAACTGGTTTGCGTGTCAAGGCTTCAGCTGTATCCATGGTATGTACGTGGATCAGTGGACGCACCAAGCGTTGCCGTGTGACACATAAACTCAGTGTTTCAGGTAGTCTTATTTGGAATCCCACAATTCAACCCTCTTAGAGTAAGTGAGACCAAATGCACATTATGTAAATCAAATCATGACTGATAAAAAGTGAGGTTTTTTCCTGTTCAGGTTATGAATCATGTACATCTTCAGCAGTGGTATGAGGAAGTTTAAAACTCAGAAGTTACAAACCTGCTTAAAAGTTGGTTTAAGCATAATAAAGTAATCATTAAAAGATTGAATCACTGGGTGCAGGCAGAGGTACACCCTCTACAAGGCGCCAGTCCACCGCCCGACTTACATGATGCAAGCCCAGCCCAGTGCTTGATTCCTGGTAAGCAGGAATAGCTATTTCCAGCAGCTGGCTATTACGTCTAAGCCACAGCAGCTTATTTTTGTCAAGCAAATAAAAAAGTGTCAGAGAGCAAGTCATCTGGTATTAATGGCTCAAATGGTAAATGTCTCAATTAATTTATGCTAAACACTGAAAATTCATTGTTCAAAACCGTTCGACAGACTTTCATCAAAACATGTTTTGAAGCTACAACCACTACAAAATGCATTAAAGGCGTTAGGATGAGACAATGCACAAAGCACGGACTTTAAGAACTTTATGACGTTCGTTCATCTGTTTACCTGGACGCTTGGGTTGAAAATATCTCATTCGTCCACCAGAGGGAGCAGTACACAGCAGGTCTCCAGGTCTCACCACTCGAAAAAACATTAAGCGCCATTACAGGTTTCATGCTGCTCCAAACTGATTTATGGTGGTTCATACTGGCCCGTGGCATGGACTTGCTGGCTGACCACCCAATTATTTCAGGATATGATCAGAAAGCACCACTTTCCTGGTCAGAATGAAGCATGTAGGCCACTGATGATGGATGACTGAACATGTGCCACTGTCAACAGTGTTCGTACTTTGTGAATTCAATAAACACATGAATAATATAGTCATTGACAAAAAAAAAAAAGAATAGAAATTTCAGATAGAAATGGTACACAAAGTATGTTTCAAGCGGATATGTAAATGATTACAAGTGTGGTTTGATTAGACACTGGGTCTTGCCACAAGAGGGCTTAAAAGTGCTTCCCCCGCTGCCCTATAAAAAGGTTCTTAGAGGCTACTTTTGGGGAGTGTACCTCTTGGTGAGAGATTGTTGCACGCATGCTAGATATGCCTCTACGACACACTCAAAGACATTTGAGCGATACAATACTGCCCTTTTTCTGTGGAGTGACACTGGCCCAGCTGCTGGAGTGATGATCTGAGGAGCCATCGCATGCATCAGTCGGTCACCCCTAACAGCTCAGACATTTTTCAGCAGGATAATACTCATCCACACACACCAAGGATCCCAGGAGTGTCTACACCAGATTGGAACACTTCCTTGGCCTGCCCGGTCACCAGATTTATCACCAATGGAGCATTTATGGCAACCTACGATGCAACATCTACAGGGATAGCTGCAACATCTGTGGGCAAATGTGCCACAGGATACCATACAGGACCTGTTTGTCTCCATGCCCAGCCGTATCTCATCTTGTATCCAGGCTAGAGGCAGCCTAACAGGGTAACTAGAGCCTCCATTCAATTGTACAGTTTTCCCCCAATAAACTTACCCTTTCACTCTAAGACTGTAATCACTTCCATATATCATCATTACATCTAAACATTTAAAGTTTCATTCAATTCCAGTAACTCATTCTTGGTGAGATTTTTTTTGTCAATGAGTGTAGTTTTGTTGCTCATTTACCTCTTATATTAAATGATCTATATTATTTTGGTCAAATGATAATAATGGCAATCAGAATCCTAAACACCTCAAATTCACTTATAGATATGTTTTATAGTGCATTATTTTGATGTGGTTTTCAGAATGAGTGCTAATTGCTCATTTCTACTGGGTTTGTTTTAATGAATTCACATCAAGGCTCATGTGGAAAGTGAACGTATCCAACACACACAGTGCCAGCGATTTAATCTCCCTCTTTGAAGGTGTTGCCAGATGCTGTATTTGAATCAGGCTGCACTGACTTTCTCTGTTGGATTAGGATTGTAACTCTTATCGTTGTAAATCCTCTGGTATTTAAATGTCACCTTTCTTAATACCAGTTGGTATCTCTGCATAGCTTAGTCATGTCTCAGTATCGACTTAGAACTTAAGCCTGAACTGCTTTTATGTCATAAATTTGCTGGTCCAAAATGTCACATAAAAAGAAGCCATTAAACTTAAGGAGTCCAAGCTTTTACTGTGTAGTGATCGGTTTTAGCTCCTTTCATCAGATAAGCCTTGATATTGGACTAAATTATTAATGACATGTTTTCCTTTATTGTTGACCTCAACTAGAAACTAAGCTTTAAATGGTTTCCTCTTTCAGGGTTACACTGAAGCCTAGCCTAGCTGTAAAATGATCATCTCTGAAACACTAAATAAGATACTCTTTGAATGTATTCCTATCTTTGGGGTTGCTTAAAAGGTGTATAAAATGTGATTCTATTCTATAATTATGAAGAAATGTTATGTATTAAACATTTTTAATAAATTAATATTGAATTGATTTTATATCTAAAACATCTCAAATGATGAACAGAACTTGTACTGTACATTTAAAGTATTTCTTCTTTACCAAACACATCATAATTAGAAAGCAGATACGTATGCATTCTGGTAAATAAAGTGATAGTATTTGTGTCATTGTTCAGTAGATAACATGTTTTAATTCTTTTGTTAAACTATTTTTTGACTAAAAAATATAAACAAAATGTAGGCTTGATCTTATCTACATCCGAAGCCTTAATAGGTTATGTTTTGAAGAGCTTTAAAAATGTATACTTTAACCACCGAAGCCATGAAACACAAAAGAAACTGAATATTAATGACTTATTTTGAGAACTATTCGTTTTAGGTTTAATAAGGTCTCCATCAGAGATTTAACACAGGTTGACTATTCAAAGAAATGAAAAGGCAGCAAGACAAATGCTATCTTTCATACATCAGACAATTACGTTCACTGCGTGCAGCTTCACCTCATGTCACCAGACTAAGGAATGAGGTAGCCGGATGTTTTAATTCAGCCCTGTATCAAATGGCACCCTGGGAATGCAGAGGGCCTGCGGCGTGCATGCGGACATCCCCTCTCAGCACCTGTAGGTTTAAGTGACTAAGAAAACCCTGAACATACCCGAAATTAGAGCTGCTTGGCCCTAACATGAAGTGTGAACACAGAGGGACTTTTGTGCCCGTCTGGCCCCTGGGAATCTTGGTGGTGGGCATTGCTCTGGTATTTGAGATTCATTTCATGCTATCTGAACGTACCTTCTCTCATTACGAATAGAACACAGTCAAGAAGTGTTAGTGCACTCATTAAGGTCCATGGGAGCATATTTTCTATAGCGTACAAGAATTCCTATGTACACACACTAGATAGTTCTGGTTCTAAGACTTGAAAGGCTGTTCCACATCAGAGCTGTTGTAAAATAGTCGACATATGCGCACCTGTGACTGCCTTATAGCTTCTGTATTAAGAAACCAGGGTTTAAAACAAATAAAACCATTACACTCTGCAGTTAGATTGCAGCACATTGCAAATACGGACTAAAGCAGAAGTTCTGTATACTGTATACTCAATTTAAAATAAAAAAAACATGCCAAGAAGGAGTTGTTGGAATCAAATGAAACTTTATATATGCTCATGCTTGTCAGTGGATCAAATGATTCTCTTCACTGGTGGTCTGCCTGGGCTGGAGCCTGTCAGGCATGTATGCGTGCCCTCACGGGACCACCGCACCCTACACCTCCTAATAGCTGGGTCAGAACAGCCTAGATGGCAGACAATTAGTCGAAATGAACATCCTGCTTCTCTCCAATGATGAACCTCCTCTCTGGGCAAAATGTCTTGGAGTGCAATGTAGAGGCAAGTCTAGCAGGTAACATCAAGAGGTACACTACCAAAAGTAGACCCAAAAGATTTTATGTCATATGTCAGTGAGTATATATCACACATACTGGCTTCAGCAGCCTGTTGTTGTTTGTGCAAGACTGAACAGGTAGAGAATACATTGCATTGGGGATGAATTATTTGCTATGAATATTATTAATAATCCATTTATTTGTTAAACACTGATGTATTCCTCAGATTGTTTTCACTGGCATTGTATAAATGTAATAAACCCCTCCAGGTTTAGGTGATTCTATCAAGGGTAAGGGGTTTTTTGGGCACGTCATAAAATTTACCCGTGATAAAAGTAAGTAAGTAAGTAAGTAAGTAAGTAATTCGTGAGATTCACTCATTGGGGCTAGATCTCATTGTGTCACTCCAGACCATTCAAATATCTTGCATCACAAAAATCTCTGCTGTAATAAAGAATATAGTCGAGTTTATTGTGACTGTATTTGATTTGTTGCTGTGGTAGTTACAAATGAGAGCTGAAAACTAATGACTGAGCTCTCTCACCATTTCACTTATTAGATCGGCCATTAAGACTCGCTGATAGCTTGATTATCCAATAATATGTGAAACTGCCTTCTGCTGTGCAATATCATCGACATCTTGTGGTCACAGGTCGGTACTACATCATAGTGTGTCACTGCCAAAATTGTATAGGGTTATACGGTATATAAAGCATGTATGATATAAACTATATAGACAAAAGTCTGTGGTCAAAGTATGGGTATTAGTAAGGAGTTTGTCCTTCACTTTCCTGGTACAACAGCCTTTGTTCTTCTAAAAAGGGCTTTCCTCTAGATGTTGGAACGTGACTGTGAGGTTGACTTCTGATGTTAGACGACAAGCCCTGGCTCACTTTTGGCATCCCAGTGCATTTTTAAAGTGTCTGATCGAGTTGAGGTCAGTTGCTGTGCAAGTCAGTTCTCAATCAAAGTTGGCAAACCAATTCTCTATGAACGTTGTTTAAGAACAGAACGGCAGAAAGTTGATTAACCAACTTGCAATTTAGATCTAGTAATGAGGTAAAGAAAATAAACCTTAAGACGTGTTTGCCGATAGAATGGAACAAAATAACATCTGAAAAACTTTATTGCTTGGTATCCTCAGTGCCAAAACATCTTTTAAGTGTTAAGGAATGGTAACATTACAAAGTGGTAAATGCTTTACCATCTCAACTTTTTTCTGGAACGTGTTGCAGGCCAGAAATCCAGGAATGGATGTTTATTAACAAATAAAATGAAATTTGACCAGTCAAAACATGAAATATATAGAGTTCAATCTGCAGTCTGCAATGAAATAAAAGTCAAAGTATATGTATATGCATTTTCCATACTGTCCCAACTTTTTCTGATTGGGGGGTTGTACTTTCATTGCATGGCAGCAATGTTGGTTTGACTTCCAGCATTTTTTTTTAGTGGGGTCCTACAGGCATTCCACTAGCTGAACCTGGCGAAGTTTCAAGCAGTCAGTATCTTTCCTAGAACACATTAGCGGATTATCCAGACTCAAAATGGAGGGGTGAGATAGAGTCAGTCCTTGATGAGACCATGTCTGGATGGTGGTGTAAGCCGGCTCTTTGATTATGATCCCGTTGGCAAGCTTTGAGAGACAGAGGCACTTTGGTTTGAGAGTCCAGCTGGCACACAAAAGCAAAATCTATCAGGAGTGACGGTGGACAAGAGGGATACTCAAAACTCGCCCAGCCTTTTTGAAAAAACTAGAGAGTGTGAATGAAATGATGTTTAAAACACACAGCATATAAACCTAATACGGAAGAGTACTCCTTAGATAACACTGGACCAAACGAGAGAGACAAAAGAGTGCACAAAAATAGACTCCTATTTGGATCCTGTAGGTCTAAGAACCAAAACATGCCCGCTGTCAAAATGAAAGGCTTTTCAGAACTATGCTGCTTTATCTTCTCTGTCTGTTTCTGCATCTGTAAAAACAAAAAATAATCTTCATGCTTGCTTTCGGCTGAGCCTCAATAGGAACCAGATGACATTCTCTTTAACTGAGCTTCTCTGAACTAATCTTTGAGTCTTTGTCTAATCTTTATTTGTTTATTATGTAGCCAGATGAGTATCGCCACATAAAAACAGTCTTACTCCGCTACCTAAACTCATGTTTGTGAATTTCCCTTTGTAATGTATGCATAACATGAGGGCACCCCTTATCTTGGACATATGTGGCAACCCTCAGAACCCACCCCTAGGAACCAACCAATCCTTCTCCAATGTCTGTTTGCCTGTGTCTGTGTATATGAGAATATCCTGGCTGTTGGTGTGTTCACCAGTCCTCTAGTTTATGACCATGACAGTGTCAATAAAACTCTTGAGTATGTTTGCTTAACATAACGCACTAAAAAAGTAAATGACATAGAACAGGTGTGAACTGAAGGAACTGAAGTTAAGGAAAAAGACTACTCCTGAAACTACTGACTCTTAATCAATATCCTATATATCGTATAGCCAGTTCTTACAAATCCGTCTTATAGCCTCTCATTCCCTTCTTCATTCTTTACATACAATATATGTACACCAAATATACAATAAACTGCAATGTTGGTTATGGTCCTACGCCTATCCCGAGAACACAGGAGATCAAAGGTCCATCGCAGGGGCCTGACCCTGGTCAGAAGGCATCTCCAAGCAAGTGTATGTGACTTGTGAACCCTGGTTTTTGAATGTAACTGAATGTCTAAACTTCTTCAGACAGCGAATATTAGGAAAATGACCTCCCCTTTTTCCATTATTCCCTATGTGAAAGTCATTCCTATTTATTTCAAATGCCACCTACATTCACTGATGTCAACATAATATTGGACTTTCTGATCGGTCCTCCTGCCTGTTATCTGTGCACTGGACTCTGATTGCTCCATGCACATGCTCCCCATGTGTTCCCCTGTTCATGCTATGTAAGTGCATTTACATGAGCAAAGCATGGTGGGAAACAATGGCAATAAGAGACGGCAAGATGGTGTCCTCAAAAATGGGAATGACTTCAAAAGGAAACTCAAGAGTAACAAAAGACCTCAAACACTCTTGGCTTTTCAGTTTTCTCTTTTGTTTTACTGTTTTCAGCTTTCTGGTCACTTTTTAGAGTAATTTTCTTTTCAGTTCTTCAAACCTATCTGTTGTCCTTACAGTTTCATCTGTAGAGTCTGTAGATTTTCTCTATTCGTAGACTTTCAGATTCATTCTTATGTTTTTCTTTTAGGAGCATATAGAGAGAACAACAATGTTGTAGCATACCATACCGGCTACACCTCTACAAAGATGCCGCAATGCAATATCGCATTGTCTGGCCTTAATTAACCTGCCCAGCAGGTGCAGTAGATTGTGGACAATTGGGGCACAATTCTTCATTAACAGGAGGAAAGTGGAGTGTTTATGTATGTGATTTTACAGGTTGATTTTCATTAGTGGTTCAGAGATGTCATATGTTATGTTATATATGAAAATTACAACTAAATTAATATCTAGATGTCTTGCATCACCCATCACAGGAGAGTTTTTACATTTGAGCCTGGTTCTCCTTACATTTTCTTGTTTATATCTTGGAGTATTTTCTTTACCACTGTTTCCTTTGAGTTGTTTATTTAAGGTTTAGACATGGCTCTTTGTCAAGCTGCTTTGTGACATATACATGATATTGATCTTATTGCTGTGTGTGCTCAGAGATGGCTGCGTTCCCCTGGAATTTGAAAATCAATGTCATTTTGATTATCCTAAACATGTTAAGGAATGCTAAAGGAGCTTCAAAGAGGGCAGGATTTATGACACATAGCTGGAGGACTTAAGTAATTTTACCTGTTGATGGAAAATGAACTGCACCTTGATGTTTCAGAATGCATACATAAACAGCAGCATCCAGAAATCGCTCAGCTCCTGAGAAGGGGTTGGTCAAGAGTTTGGAACAGTGGATTGAGGGCCACTTGGAATGTGTGCAAATGTGCATATACAAATACAAAGGGAAGGAAGTCATTATTGAGACTATTCCTTATCTGTTTATGAAATTGTGCCAATACAGCTGTAACTAGTCCAGAGCGTGTACCACAAAAAATGATTCAAAACAGCAGGCCGACAATATGTGGACGCACACACACCCACAGTTTCACCTCCCACTATTCCTCCCACTATAGTAAATCTAAATGCCCTAGCACACAAGCGCAAGTGAAAGCTTTAAATGTTTAAGACACTGTCAAAAGAATAGAAATAACAACAACAATAGGACCTGCAGACTCGTTTTCCTCAGAGTAATTTCACCTTCTTGGAGTAATTGAGGGTTTGCCAATGAGGTGGCTTGATGATGAACTGATGATTTCATGTCCCCTCTTGGGAGTGAAGATAGTATTATGTTTTCATTAAGTCCACCACCTTTTCCCCTCAACATTTGTTATGCAGGACGCTGCAAAGTGCTTCTCACCAAATAGCCCTCACCACCAAAATAAATTTGAATAATGGCTGAAAAACAAGCAAATAAGAATGGGAGAATTGAACAGATCAGGCATTTGACCTTCCACACAACCTCAGCAATGTATAGACATTTCTATTATGATTGAGCATTTTGGCACATGCTGTTATTCAGCTCAACTTACAAAAGCTACAATTCACCCAAGGTACAATGATACAGCATACTTGTGGTGATTTATAGCCTGACACACTAAAGCTCAGTGCTTCTAGAGTGACAAAAAGAACAAATTCAAAACCTCAATGAGGGCGTGAGTAAATAAACAGTTAATACAAGTGTATATTTAATTATGTGCACCGAGGAGCACCCTGCACCCTCACTGCATTCAACATGATGAGACTTTTGAACCCCAAATACCCCCCACCCACACCAAACCCCCCCCCCCAAATATATACATATATAGTTGAAGTCTAAGTACAGTGGTGCTTGAAAGTTTGTGAACCCTTTAAAATTTCCTATATTTCTGCATAAATATGACCTAAAACATCATCAGATTTCAGTATGTGGTGTGACCCCCCTGTGCAGCAATACCTGCAGCTAAACATTTCCTGTAACTGTTGATCAGTCTTGCACACCGACTTGGAGGAATTTGAGCCCATTCCTCCATACAGAACAGCTTCAACTCTGGGTTGTTGGTGGGTTTCCTCACATTAACTGCTCACTTCAGGTCCTTCCACAACATTTCGACTGAGGTCAGGACTTTGACTTGTTCATTCCAAAACATTAACTTTATTCTTCTTTAACCATTCTTTGGTAGAACGGCTTGTGTGCTTAGGGTCGTTGTCTTGCTGCATGACCCACCTTCTCTTGAGATTCAGTTCATGGATGTCCTGACATTTTCCTTTAGAATTCTCTGATATAATTCAGAATACATTGTTCCCTCAATGATGGCAAGCCGTCTTGGCCCAGATGCAGCAAAACAGGCCCAAACCATGATACTACCACCACCATGTTTCACAGATGGGATAAGGTAAATATGATCGAATGCTGTGGTTTCCTTTCTCCAAACATAACGATTTTCGTTTAAACCAAAAAGTTCTATTTTGGTCTCATCCGTCCACAAAACTTTCTTCCAATAGCCTCCTGGCTCGTCCATGTGATCTTTAGCAAACTGCAGATGAGCAGCGATGTTCTTTTTGGAGAGCAGTGGCTTTCTCCTTGCAACCCTGAAATGCACACCATTGTTGTTCAGCGTTCTTCTGATGGTTGCTCATGAACATTAACATTAGCCAATGTGAGAGAGGCCTTCAGTTGCTTAGAAGTTACCCTGGATCCTTTGTGACCTTGTCAACTATTACACGCCTTGCTCTAGGAGTGATCTTTGTTGGTCGACCACTCCTGGGGAGGGTAACAATGGTCCTGAATTTCCTCCATTTGTACACAATCTGTCTGACTGTGGATTGGTGGAGTCCAAACCCTTTAGAGATGGTTTTGTAACCTTTTCCAGTCTGATGAGCATCAATAACTCTTTTTCTGAGGTCCTATTTATAAGTCATATTTATGCAGAAATATAGAAAATTCAAAAGAGTTTACAAACTTTCAAGCACCACTGTATGTATTAAGTCTTTGTAATAATCTACACTGCAGGATCTTTATATGAATGACAAACTGCACAATCAGGATGAAAAGGGTCATCAGTTAACCTATCCACAGTAAAGTAAACAGTAAATGTTGTTCAGCTGGCACAGCAGTCTAATACACTACCTCATTACCACAGGGACCTGAGTTTGAAGCCCGGCAGTGCCCTCGGACCCTTGGTGGGCACTGTAGCAGCATCAAAGGTGCTCCCCCATCCTGCTTTGCCTTCCTCCGACATGACACTTATGTGTCTCAGGGGCTGTCGAGACTCTTACCCAGACACTTGAGATTCTATGAGATCCTGTCTCATAAACACACAAGTCCACTGTAACCAGGCTATTTGACAACATGCCTGGCACATGACATAACAGCTTGTACATAAAATATCTAATGAAATGAATACTCAAGATTAAAACAGTACAAGTCTGTAAACCACTGCTCTGTTTTCTTGTATTTATTGAATTGTTAGAAGGTAACAAAAACATTCTGCTGAAAATTAAATTGTTCACTTGCATGGCTGTATAGTGTTTTTTTAAGAAAAAAACACTGTCAGATAGGAGCAAGAAAAAATGCAAGTAACAAAATAGAAGGCGTGGTTGATTGTCTGATTTGACAGCACTACTCAGGACATTTATGAAATTGTTAATGTCAATCACAGTTGCACAAATAGTCAGGGTTATGTTTGTTACCTGAAGAGGGTGATAAACTGCATTCCACATTCATTTACAAAACAGGCAGAATGCTGTAGACAACTACTGATGGTCCAAAAACTGTAGCCCATTATTATGGACACGAAACCAATATAGGGACATTATATGGGATGGGACAATTATCAGTGGGAACAAGACATAAAATGGTAGTGAAAATGGACCTTGTTAATGTATGGACTACAGTGGGCCAAAAAGTATTTAGTCAAGCCACTGATTTGTGCAAAGTTCTCCAACTTAAGGAAAGATGGGGAGGAGGTCTGTGATATTTTTCATCATAGGTACACTTCAATATGAGAGACAAAATGAGAAAAAAAATCCAGGAAATCCACATTGTGGGATGTTTTTTTAAAGAATTCAATGTAAATCATGGTGGAAATAAGTATTTGGGTCACCCACAAACAAGCAAGATTTCCGTAACTTCTTCTTTAAGAAGCAGCTCTTCTGTCCTCCACTCGTTACCTGTATTAATGGAACCTGTTTGACATCGTTTTTGATAAAAGACACCTGTCCACAGCTAAAAACAGTTCAGACTCCCAAAAAACTCAAACATGATACCGTGTTAAGGGAAGAATTGAAACGGGGCCATGTACCGTGAGAATTTAAGCCAAAACCTCCTTCCATCAGTGAGAGGAGCATGACGATGGAACGGAGGGTCTTCTAGCATGACAATGATCCCAAAACACCCCCAACGCTCCAGAAATGAAGGAGTGGCTCCGTAAAAAAAGCATTTCAAGGTCATGGAGTTGGCCTAGCCGTCTCCAGACCGCAAAGCCCCATAGAAATTTGTGGAGGGAATTCAAATTCCGTGTTGGCCCCATCACTGCTCTTAGAGGAGATCTGATGGAGAAAAAGAATGGGGCCAAAATACCAGCTACAGTGTGTGCAAACCTGGTGAAGACTTACAGGAAATGTTTGACCTCTGTCATTGCCAACAAAGGTTATGTTACAAAGTATTGAGTTGAACCCAATTTATTGACCAAATAGTTATATAATGTGATTTCCTGGATTTTTTTTTTCTTATTTTGTCTCTCATAGTTGAAGTGTACCTATGATGAAAATTACAGACCTCTCACATTTTACTAAGTAGGAGAACTTGCACAATCAGTGGCTGACCAAATACTTTTTTTGCCCCACTGTATACAGGCAATAGTCTGAGACAATTAGTCAAAATACTTCTACTTTGCAGGAGTAGATTACTCCTACAAAATAGAAGTGTAATGACCCAAAACACACCTCAAAAATTTGCCAGGACTAACTGAAGAACAAAAAGAGTGCTGACTGTCATGGTTTGCTTGTTTGTTTATTAGTTTTAGTTAACGTTATGTCAGCATCAGTGCCTATATTCATGACAGACACAAGTTTATATCAACATACTATTGGCCAATTTAGAGCGACCAGTTAACCTAACACGTGTTTGGAATGTGGAAGGAAACCAGAGTACCTAGAGTAAACCCATGTGGATGCAGGAAGGACATGCAAACTCCACACAGAGTCCGGGACTGAACCAGGGATCTCTGGAGCTCCCAGACTGTTGTCAACCGCATGCACCACCATGCCACCCAACTGTCATGGACTTTCCTCCAGTCACCTGACCTAAAACCGACTGAGCACTTATGGAGCACTTCAAGACAGAGAACACCAAGCATTCAGAAACATCTCAAGATGCTCATTGAATTATTGTGAAACAGTACTCATGCCAGCTTGAAGGCATGATGTCATTACAGCAAAAGGGGCATATGCCAAATACTAATAATTTCTGAAATGTATGTGTCAAAGGTTCAGCTTTTCATCCAAATTGTTATAATGATTATATGAGTTGTAATGAAAAGCTTGTAATGGATCGAGGAACAGAAAAATTGCCAAATAAAAGAGTTGTCACTAGTGGTTCTCAGACAGACTTTTGCCCTCCAACCCCAACCACCAATCAACAGCCTTTTACACCACCCACCCCGGAGGTGTGTACCATCCTGAAAAAAATAAACACTGAATCTGCATTCGATTGCAAAAAAACCCTTTTGACTCAGATTTCACATGATTATCAGAACGCAATCAGTAAAGCTCGCCCTGATGCCGTAGCGCTGGTGGCGCCTAAGTGCCCACCCAGACTTAACTTTTGTTGCCCCGCTGCGATTCTTCCTCTTCCTGGACGACTGGGAGAGTGTATGCAGGCGGGATAGTTCGCGGTGAGCTGGGTGTAAAAGCTTCCTTCGCGGATACGGCGTGTGGATGTGAAAGAAGGAGTGTGGAGTGATTTTGGTCCGGTCCATTAAAACCGAGGTTTTTGGGGGTTAAAAACGCGTGTGTGATACGGGACACCTGAGCACTTCCGCACCTACGCACCTTCTACCTGCTCTTGGGAAGACAGAATAAGAGGACCTCAACTTTCTGCATCTAGTAAAGCAATTTTAATACAGGCATTCAGGCTTGCGGAGCTGCGAGCTTGTTGGAGAGCGTCTGGGTGAGTTTTGGATGGGTCCACGGTGCGCTTCCCCGCAGCGGCCCGGATGGGATGCACAGTGAGCTTCATTTGTTGCGAAGACGACTTTCTGCAGATGCCTTTGGACCAGTATGAAGAGAAAAAGAAAGAGGAAAAGAGGCTTTTAGTTAAGGTATGAAAGCTCAGTTTTCAGCAGGTGAAATACGCGTGATGGGATAAAAATGCCATCCAAGGCCAGGGAATGTTTCTGCTTTGGAGATGGATCTACATATTTACAATAGAAATATACACGAGTCTTTAATTTGTTGCTTTTGCGTATAATGGTTTTATGCAGAATTGTACAACACCTGGTTAAAGTAGTTATCCCTTTTAGAAAGAAAATACCCCTCAGTCCTCTATGAAAATGTAAATGTTGGCACCTTCAATGGTTCTTCAATTTGGTGCTATGTTGGGAACTCGTGAATATCCCCTGTAGAAATGTACAGCACAAATAGGTCCAAGTAAAACCTCTTTGGAAAGACATTTCAAAGGGCAAATGATTTTATTCCAGCAGGTTATTAGTCTAGAAAATGTATAATCTTTAAAACTTTTGAGGGAACCTTTATAAAACATACAAAAAAATACTTCGTGAAATACTCATAAAATCATGCCAAGCCCCTAAATGTGAATTGATGTGCCCTTAATTTAGAAAGAGTCCCTTTATTGCCAATTGAATTGTTTGCTGTGGTACCCCCATAGGAATATTTCCTAACAGTGACAAGTAAGGGTCAGTTTCAGAAAATCACTTCTTAACTTTTAAATTACATTTACTTACGATATTTCAGCTTTATGATGGGTATCCGATAATACACATAAATACACATTCAACAGAAACTGTATTTTGAATTTTGAATTTGAATTTTCCAGGGCAAGCGATACGCAGTGTGATTCTTTCCCAGATTTTGATGAGGAAGTCGGCAGCATGTGATGTGGTGGTAGTGATGAGCACTGGGAGATGTAATCGTTTTGTTTTTCCCTGTCAATATATTATTCACTAAATTACATGAGATATCCAGTACTGTATTACAAAATAAACTTTATGTTAATGATTTTGCCCAACTGTAGTTTAAAGTAAGTGTTTTAATCATGTTTAAGGTATGCTATGTACTATGATACTCTCCTGCACTCAATTTGGATTGCTGCAGTGTCTGACTTAGTGAGTGGCAGTGATGCGTGCTGGGAAATGTAGTGAGGAAAAGCCAGTATTAAGCATGTGTAAGGAACATTACACTATGATATATACAATATATTTTGACTCCTTTTTTTAAAGATAAATTAAACTTCATAAATCAGGGAGGAGCTGTACTAGATATTATACAGCAAAGCTATATGGGATACTATAGTGTACCAGTATTGACTAAATAGCCAAAATACTGCAGTGATTTATTTAATATCAACGTTGTCTGCCACATATAGATTTTCTGTTGTTTATATTATTCAAGATATAAAATTGTTTCACTGTAAAGTTGCATGCAGTGCCTTTATTTCTCTCAGCCGTTCCTTTGCTTTCTCTTTCGTTCGCTTTCTTTTCTCTGTCACACAAACATTTATACAATTTGAAACTGTTTTTATGTGACAGGTCAGCCTATTTTCTGTTTTCAGAATGAAGCAGGGAACTGACTGAGAAGAGTGCAGAAGCTGTGAGAAATGAGTGCCTATAATTTGAGTGGCTGTGTTGCAAAGCTTTTTTCGCTCTCTTTGTTTATCTGGTGTGCTGCGTTGCAAAGACGCAGTGCATTTTACTCGGATTCTTTCTTCCCCCCATGGTACGTCAAGTTTCCGTGACAAATAGAAACTAATTCCCAAATAGAAACTAATCCGCAACTCTCCCTCGATCTAAACACGGTCCTTGCGCTGCTCATCATCGTCGTCTCTGTGCTTATAAGGAGCTCAATGCCAGACAGATGCCACTCGGTGTTTAATAAACACCGGCTGTGCCGTTAGGTGTCATTACAACTGCTGTTCTACTACATCTAATGTGTCTGGCAATGTAATATATGGGTAAAGTTGGTTAATTACCATAATTATAAGGATAATAACCTTATCAGACCAATGCCATATTTGTGAACGGATGTTATGTGTATAATAATTAGTTTTATGTAGGAGAAATACAAAATCCTGACATATCCTGACATATTTTTTGTCTTTAAACTAGTGCTACTTTGTGGATATTTGAAGGTCTAAAGTCAGTTTATGTTGACTATTGCTGCTACTCATCTAGGAAAAATATAATTGTGCTGAAAAGGAGAAAAAACTTTGCTGTACTACACAGTCTTGATAATATAGTAGATATATTTTATAGGCATAGCAGTGGTTCTTAAGGTTTAATTTGATACCTATATGGTATTTCACTATCATTATTTTGTTCTAACTGAAGGTAGACATGATGCACTTTGAGCATACCATCACAGAGACAAGCTTTTGTACCTTAAACCCCCAGTTTACGACTGTGATTTTATGAGCTGGTGTCTTTGTGAATGCAGAGGATTATGTAGTTGTACCCTCCTGCTTTACTTGCAGTTAGTAATAATAACAGGATGGATATATGTACAAAGTCGGAGACCACTCCTGAAAATGCTTCTGTTAAAGTCATGTAATCAGCATGAGTGTATCTGAGTGTCAGGACCTTACTCCAGAGTAATGTGACTTAAACATTACTATATGGGGGTATTTGACCATAGACCATAGACCATAAACCTATGGGGGTATTTGAAGAGGGAGAAATCCAAGCCTGCAGTAACATCACAAGATACTCTTTGGAATATTGTGAAATCATGCTGGACACCATAGATCTTCAGGTTTTGCACAAACTAGTGGAGTTCATGCCAGCTTGAGTGCAGGATGTCATTATAGCAAAAGGGGAACATACCAAATGCTTATAAGCTTTTTTAAAACCCTATTGTATGTATTTTTTCAGAGATAAAAATTTTCACTCACACTGTTATATGTCATATGTAATGGAAAAAAATGTGCTATTAAAGAAAATAGCAATACAGAAACATTTTTAGTATTGGTCTAAGACTTTTTGCCTCCAGCCATTCGGTTGACCCCCTTGCCAAACAAACAAGCAAAAGTACTGTATATATCCGGATCATGGCAGTGTTTCCCAGGTATCCCTCAACTGCCCTCCCCTCCCTCTGACACAATCAACTGTTTGGGTGGCACCTGGGTACCTGCAGTGGTGGTGTTGCGTATTGGACCACTGTACGACCAAAGCACCCATTTTATACACTGCCTGGCCAAAACAAAGGTCACCACCTGGATTTAACTAAGCAAATAGTTAAAAAAAGAGCCTCCCATCGGATAGTTACTGCATCTGTGATTATGTTTCAGCTGGCAACAAGTTCTTTAACCCTAACTAATGCAGTGAGTAGCTTGTCATTGGTTAAACAACCATGTCGAAAGACACATCCTGTGGTCGTGGAAAAGATGTTCATCTGTTTCAGAGGGATTAGATTGTGAAAGAGTGGTTCAGGGAGCATGAGCCATCATTATCACATTTGGCCACCACAGAGTCCAGACCTGAACCCTATTGGGAATCTTTGGGATGTGCTGGAGAAGGCAAGATCTTAGGAAAAAATGTATGCAACTCTGGACAGAAATAAATGTTGTGACTTTGCAGAAACTTGTGGAAATGATGCCAAGGCGTTCCAGCGAACCTTTTTTTGGTCAGGCAGTGTATAAATTTCTTATGAGGCACTCAGTTGGCACAACGGACCATGGTGATTTGGACTTTGAGTCCCAGTGACCTCTTCTGGATGCGTCAGGCATGACAGACACATAACACCCTTTGAGCCCTGAGAGATGGACTGCTGTCCTTTTCAGGGTATGTACTTGCCTGTGCCCCTGAATTCAGCGATTGGCTTTTGACCCCCTGTGACCCTGACCAGGTTGAAGCGGGGATAAAACAGGGAAAAACATAAATAAAAATTAATTGAAGGATGTTGCATATGTGCTTTCAACATGAACCCTACTGGTTATTGGTCTGTGAGGGTCAGCTTAAGGAACTGTGGAGTGATTCTGGAGGATTTTATATAAAAAGCCCTGCATTATGATTCCAGGCACTAATTTTCAGCCTGCTGTCTAAGAGGAATGCTGTGCAGCTACATGGACAGGGAGATCTTTCTTCTTCAGATGTACTGCATGCGGTATTTTCTCTTTGACTGCTGCCTGTTTTTTGATGGCTGTTCTATTGACTTTTATTCCTGCTCAAGTCTTTTTAAATTCAAGTAGTGGAAAATAATAATGAGTCAAGCTTTCTGTGGACATTTGAGTTCATTCTTTGAGAGAAAACCCTGACCTTGTTTAATATTTGATTCTTTACATTGAAATAGATCTGCTCTGTAATTGTAGATACGATCAGTGTTAAATGGCCCAAAATGAGTTCCACTGATTGAGTGTCATTGTCCATTCAAGTTATAGCTTCACTTTGGCCACCTGTTTGGAGAAAGTCAGAAAACCTGTTTCATTGTTAGTGCTGTGGTGGGTCAGGGGACTGCCAACCTCCAATTACTGACTTTCCCTGGCATATTTTGTAACTCTGCAGGTTCTTCCTTGTTAATTGTGAAGCGACGGCCACCAGAATTGTCCTGTGGATTGTTACTTTCCCTTATTATTTGAGTCTCTAACCTTTTCCGTCGGATGGTCCGTATGCAGGCTGTAACGATGTGCTCCCATGAAGCGTAGGCTATCAGGGAGATCTGTCCCACTGATAGTGTTCGACACCGAACACAGCACCCATGTGAGTCCTGGCGAACTAGGCAGATCTGAGACCTGAGCGAATTCACTTTGATGTGCAGATGAGCCTCTGTGGGGCTGCCCCTCACTGGAATGCGGTCATGGTTCAGGCTTTGTGCAGTTAACACTTTATTGCATTTTCACGTTGGGTCCAGGAAATGTCCATTTGATGCAGTTTAATGCCTCATTAAACATTATTTATTCTAATCTTGTAATGGCTGATAACGTCAAGCTTTGTGCTGCTGTTGAATTTCACACTCACGCACAATGGCAAAGAATAATTGCAGTTTTTACTAGACTGAGATGACATCAATAGAGGGAAATCAAACTGCACTGACAGTGATTTGACCTTACTTACAGTGGGGCAAAAAAGTATTTAGTCAGTCATTGATTGTGCAAGTTCTCCTACTTAGAAAAATGTGAGAGGTCTGTAATTTTCATCATAGGTACACTTCAACTATGAGAGACAAAATGAGAAAGCAACTTCCAGGAAATCACAATGTAGGATTTTTAAAGAATTTAATTGTAAATTATGGTGATGGTCAATAAATTGGGTTCAACTCAATACTTTGTAACATAACCTTTGCTGGCAATGACAGAGGTCGAACGTTTCCTGTAAGTCTTCACTAGGGTTTGGCCACACACGGTAGCTGGTTTTGCATGCCCCCATTCCCTCCATGCAGATCTCCTCGAAAACTAGAAGCAGTTGAGGGTTTTGGGGCAAAAACACGGACCCTTTTCAACTCCCCTCACAAATTTTTTCTAATGGGGCTGAGTTGAGTTTTTTTTAACCAAAAAGTTCTATTTTTTTTTGGTTTCAATCTGACACCCCCAATGAATATTTTTTCCCAATCTTTTCTTCCTTGGATCCATCCCATATGCCTTCTCCCTGGCAAACTCAGACCGGGCCCTGGACATGTACTTGGCTTTAAGCAAAGGGGGGACAACGCCCCCCCTTGGGCACTGCAGGAATCTTAGTCCCTCTCCGTGTTAGTGTTTTACTGATTGGCATCCTTTGTTTACTTTGGTCCCAAGCTTTCTCCCCTGCAGGCCCCCCATTCCATCCAAGGTCCCCTCCAGTTAGTTCCCTGGGATTTTTTTGCTCCACCGTTCCCTTAATGATCATTTGTTTTTGACCACCCCCCACTGGATATATCTTTGGGCCCCCGTGGAGCCCCATATCGAGGGAACAGGATCATGTTTCTTGTATTCTTACAATTGGCCTCCCCACAGTTGATTTTTATTCACACCAAAACCTGCCTTGGCCTATTGTAGATTCACTTCTTCCCTAGCCTGGTTGCCAGGTCTAACCATTTTTTCTTCACCTGGTGTCCTTCGACAAGCTCCTTTGGTCTAATGGCCATGGTTTTGAGTTTTTTTGGAGTCCTGATGTTTTTGAGGGCTGTGGACGGTTTTCTTATATCAGATAACGAGGTTCCAAACATGTGCCATTTTTGAATAAGGTAACGAGTGGAAGACAAAATAGCTTGGTTTCTTAAAGAAAGATTACAGGTATTTGGGAAACGCCAGAAAAATCTTTGCCTTGTTTTTTGTGGGTGAGACCAAATACTTATTTTCCCCAACCTGATTTTACATTAAATCCTTTAAAAATTAAAAAATCCTACATTTGTGATTGTTTCCCTTTCCTTGGATTTTTTTTTTTTCCCCTTTTTTTTTTTTCCCTCATTTTGTCCCTCTCCTAGTTAAAAGTGTACTATTATGAAAAATTAACAGACCTCCTCTCCCATCTTTCTAAGTCCCGGAAAACTCTCATCTTTCTAAGTCGGAAAACTTGCACAATCAGTGACTGAATAAATACTTTTTTGCCCCACTGTATGTACTGTACTGAGGTGATTTGAGATACTGTGGCGGACCTAGGCAAACAGTCACGAGGATCTTTTGATGAATTGGTATGTAGATGCATTCTTAAAGAATGTTTTTGGCTGAGTAAGTTTGTTTTGCCATTTATCAGTTTTCAGAAACCCCGTTATCTTGACTAAAGTCCACAGCACCATACCTGAAACAATAACTATCATGTGGAAATACTCTCGAATGATGACAGTCCATCACACGGCATCAATCACTAAATTTTTCACTCACAAGATCTCACTCGTACCTATTTATGATAGCCACTAAAGACTAATGAGAAAATGACATTTAAATTTTGGCCACCAGTCATTGGTTAATATCAGGTTGTGCCAGAAAGTGGAGTTGAACACATTTAGTGACAAACAGCTTATGCAGCAAAGGCTTACTCGGTGTGTGAACGAACCCTGAAACCACAACTTTGACTTCTTTGGACAAGGGGTTTAATTAGCAGGGGATGTGATTAAGGAAATGTAGGAAGGGTAAGAGGAATCAATATATTGGTGAATAGGATTGGCCCCAATCCTAAATGCTCTGGGATAGAATCCGGAATGTTGGAAATGGAGTTGGAATGAGAGTGTCAAAATGTAACACTGATAAAAAATAAAACGTTGCAATGGGTTACATTCTGACAAATCCATTGTAAGCTGAATGTTAAAGCTTATTTCATAATAAAGTGTGGAATATCTCATGTAATTTGTTGGATAATGTATTGAAAGTTAAAACCCTCCTCCAGTTATCTGGGGACGAAGTGCCGCCTTTCCTGCTTAGACTCAAGATCCTAGAGTGACTCTGTGTATTGGACTACTTAATGCTGATGTGCATATTTTACATTTTATTTGAGCTATGACTGCATGACGTATTAGTTTAGATAAATTAGTTTCATTCTTACATTTATCATCTACGCCACCCAAGGAGGTTGGGTCCATTTTTGAGTGTTGGTCCTCCCAAGGTTTCTTCCTCATAACACTTAGGGAGTTTCCTTGCCACTGTCGCCCTAGGCTTGTTCAATTTGGGATTGGATGTAGCTATTAGGAGATAATCTAAAATTGTAAAGACAATGCTCCATTGTAAAAAGCGCTATATAATTAAATCTGACTTGACACAAAATGCTTATTCTCACAACCACGGCTTTTCCTTACTCCATTTCCCAGTGCTCATCACTCCCGCCATGTCACTTCCTATGTCACACACCCCTCATTTCCTGACTTAACACAGGAAAGTGAGGGAGAGTTTTGTGGTGTATCGCTTACCCAGGGAAAAATCGAAATTCAAAATTCACGTATGGTTTCTGCTGAATGTGTATTTATGTGTATTCCCATCGTACAGTCACAAAATCGCAAACTGGACCATCACAAAATGGGGACTATCTGTAGATACAAAACTAACATTTTTGGTCTTTAGCAGACACCTGTATCCAGAGAGACATACAACTGGTACAATCTCATAACCCAAGCAATTGTATGTTAAGCGCCTTGCTTGATGGTTCAACAGTAGCAGCTTGACAGAGGTGGGATTTGAACCCTGGACCTTTTCAGTCATAGTCCAGTATCTTAACTGCTAGGCTATCACAGTACCACAGTCCTCTAATTGAACTAACTGTCGCCCTAGGCTTGCTCAATTTGAGATTGGACGTAGTTATTAGGAGATAATCTAAACTTGTAAAGTTGCTTTGAGACAATGCTCCATTGTAAAAAGCGCTATATAAGTAGATCTGACTTGACTTGACTTGAATTTACAGTTGTTCTGCCAATATCTGAGTTTCTACATGGTCTACGGACCAAAAAACAGACTGAACTATGATACAGCACTTTTGACAGATGTTAGCTTTATTGCTACAGAGAAGTTCTTCATAATAAAACAACTCATAACATCAACTTAAATGACAAGTGGATTCATAAAAACTAAAGACTGAGCGCAGACCCAGGCCCCAAACATGCAAAGGAACTCTGTGACAGTAAATCTTCCCTCAAATATCTGTCATTAGCTCCCTGCTGAAGGCAAGCTATGTTCTGCTAATAATTCACGAGCTAACACTGACGCCTGTGTGTACACCGGCTCTAGAATGTATAAATAAATGCATAAATCCCCTTGCTCTGCGCACGCAAATCACAACCAACAACACATTAGATCTGATGTTGTTGCCTCGACAAGTCTAGAAGCGGAAATGCTGGGTGTGTTTATGTGCCATTAAGAAAGTTGTGAGGTACAACACTATAAAAAAGTAGGTTAAGCGAGGACATACTGTGATGTTTATGATGCAAGTTCACTTTCTCACGCGCAAACAACACAGCAGTCTGCTCCCTGTCTCTCCCAGGTACTGTACCAACCCTCCTCTCTCTTCACTAACACTACCTACAGGTGTGTTCTGTCTCATGGTCGTGCAAATCCCTGGAATCCTTGCACCCAACCTGTCAGGCCTCTTAGCCTCGCCATAATCCCCATACCACCCAGCCGTGTGATTTATTCTTCTCTGAAAGGATCAAAGCAAGAATGAGTGTCCTCTGGAAATCAGTTAGAAAAAGTGCCAAACAGGGCTGATTGATGAGCCATGTGTTTTAACAGGATTAAATACCGAAATATCACAAAATACTACTTTAACTCCAGAGAAAGTGACATACGAAATAGCTTGAGTGCTTAAGGGGACCGGAAGGCTGATTTCTTAAGTTTAACCTTGACTAGTAATTGAGGGGCCCATAAATTCAGCATTATAGGCTTTTTACGTTTTACTTGTTTTAAAGTTTATCTCTGGAGCCACTTAAAAACTCAGGTATCGAAAACTGGGAACGTTTAGACTATTGAGTTCTGGCCTATCAAGTCCTGGCAACATTAAACGTGTTCACTGGGTAAAGCAGCTAAACTTGTTGGAACAACAATGGTGGACCACATGCCAATTCTCTTATTGTAAGCTTTTCTTTTCTTTTTTATGATGCTGGGCTTCTACCACATCTTGTAGATTAAAATTAAGGTTGTCCAATTTGTCCCAGGAAAAGCTGGGATAATAAAGGAAATCAACAAGAAGCATCCTGATTTACCCTAGTCAGAGTCACAATTGAGGCTCTGGAGCCTAACCCAGAATTCCCTAGAAGCAGGCAGAGGTACACCCTTGTCAGGGTTCCGTAAATATATCACCAGTCCTTCATGTACAAACTATAGTGTTTTTTAAAAAAAAACTATTTCTTTTTTTGTCAAGTACAAGCAAGCAAAAATGCAATCCGATTAAATCGATGCAATTAAATATATGAATCATTTGAGAGCACTGATTAAAACACAAGCATAGCCCTTAAATATGAACAGTTACAGCCCTACATATGAATAGTTAGACCCTTCTACATCTCTCTTACTATGTGCGTATTAAAATTTCTCTCCATATTAGTGAGTTTTTTCAAACTATTCATTGTATCTACATAGATGGTGAACTATTTTTGAAATAAAGCTGTGGATGAAAGTATGCATCAGATAAAATGCATTTTGGGTAGCACTGTGTTGTAGCAGGTAATGCTGGGTCTGCACAGTTCAAGGCACCCGGGTTCGACCAATTTTTCCAGTTACTGTTGGTAAGAAGTCTGCACCTTTTCCTCATACCCATGGTCCCTTTCTCCAAGTACTCTGGTTTCAACCCACATTCCAAAATATGCCAGTAGGTAGACTGGCACTAAATGAAACGTTGTTGACCGAAACAAAAATCGAAATTTCGAGCACAATGGGCCAAAAACAAAACAAACAGTTAGCTTGGTTTGTGTTTTTGTTCACAATGCAATAAAAAAACACACTTTTCTTCTATCTCACATTAACAGTGAGTACAGATCGCTTGTGTATCATCTCTGGAGATCATGGCTTGATTCCACACAGCCGATATTTTCACTCATGATCTGTTGTTGCTCAAACTGAATGCTTCTAAGCTGACTGGCACAGGAGAATGAAGGAGACAAATTACTTGAGATTTTCAACACTTTATTATAAAATAAGCTTTAACACTCAGCTTACAATGGATTTGTCGGAATGTAACCCCACTGTAAATTGGGGACTACCTGTAATCAGGAAAGCTCCGATCTCACATATGGGACAGTTCTGTCAATGGCACCATGACTCCACAGGAAGCATCACAATACTTTTTCACCTCCTTGTCCTCATTATTATGTTATTATATTGTGTCTGCTAATTGGGGGTCATCAATCACTACACATTAAGATGAACATCAACTTCAGGTTAGGCGTTGCTACCGTACAAACCATTTTTTTGTACACATGGGGGTTTAGACTAGTGTCGGAAAGAGGACAAATTTGAAAGAACGTGAACAAACTATCAAAAAATCTGATTGGAGCAGGATCTGGGCCAATATTACCTGTGGAGTTATTGACTGAAACATTCCCTTCTGTTGC
Organism: Ancistrus triradiatus; assembly: GCA_025084515.1. Lineage (NCBI taxonomy): Eukaryota > Metazoa > Chordata > Actinopteri > Siluriformes > Loricariidae > Ancistrus > Ancistrus triradiatus. The sequence continues at coordinate 427,722 of JAJAGP010000271.1, read as the reverse complement.
AGTGTTTGTGCTTATCTCTTTGCTCTCTTAAGCCACACCTACTGCTCACCTGGATGGACACCATGCACACATCAATACATAAAGGTCTAATACTTAATTTATCACAGGAGACTTTTAAGGAATGGATGTTCATGCATCATCTCCCATCTTTGGTCTCATTCAGCAGTCATTATTTTATACTACCTTCTAACTTCTCTAGATCATTGCTTCTAGAACATCAGGTCCTCTACAGTTCATTGTGTAAGCCTGTTAGCTACATCTTTTTTGACATTTACCCAGAGCTACAGTATTTGCTTTTCTATCACAGGACTAAGCGGAGGTGAAGGCGCACTGCGTAGTGGTGAGGAGTGACGGGCAAATCCCTCCCACCGCTGCGTGTGAAGGGCTGTTTTGAAGAACGTAGCAACTAAAAACACCTGGCTTTCCACTCGCTCAGGTCCTCTCAACATGATACTATTGTGAGCATGGAAAATGTGTTGCACAATGTCAGGCTCAGAACAGAAAGCTGAAGTTACGGCTTAATGACAAGGCTAGATTTCCACGACGCCTCATTTAGCAAAGAGTGTCACACTGTCATTATGTTGTTAAATTCAATTATTATTATATGAATCGTAGAACAGTATTTTGTATTTTGAACATGAGTGCAGTCAAGATGTATGTTGTGTACACTAAAGTTTGTGGACACCCATAAATTACAGCAAAAACATTTGCAGTATTTGGAGTTTGCCCCTCTTTTGCTGCTACTTCCCTATTATGAACAAGTGTTTCCCTTCGATTTTGGAACATGGCTGTGGGGGCAGGTGCTTAAGTTTGGCAATAACCCCTGACTCACTGTTGGAATTCCTGTTGATCATAAAGGTGTGAGATGGAGTTAAGGTCAGAGCTCTTTGCAAGCCAGCCAAGTACTAAATCAAAGCTGGCAAACCGTTTCTTTATGGGCTTTGTTTTAAGAGGGCAGGGTGAAAAGGTGATGATTTTGGGGAGGTGGAAACCTATGAAAGTGTCATATTAAGAGCTGTGGGGTGTTCAGTACCACCCATTCAGACCACTGTTTTGTCTATGGAGATTCATATTAAGAACCATATTATGACTAACAGGAGTGTCTACATACTTTTGAAGCTATAGTGTCGAGGTTGCTTCTCAGAAGTGTCAGTAAATTGTGAACGTGTTTATCGTCTTCACTGCAGTGTTTTTCTACTTTCAAAGGTGCCTCCTTTCCATGCACACTCGTATTAAAAGATGTCCCGAGGCAAGCAATAAAAAGGGCTATGCGTTCTTGCCTGGCTCGTGCCAAACCACAGTGTGTCATTCCAGCGCATGTCTAGTAAGCTGTGTGAAAACAAGTCTCTCGTGTAATGACACATTGCTTATCTTACTATTAAACGGTTTCACATTTTTCACTCTTGGTGGACCTTAAGTTCATTGGCTCAAATGTGCCATTTTATTCCTTCTTACTTGGTGGTGGCTTTTCGTGCCTTAAGATTTGTGTCAGACTGGCATTCCTCTTGTGTCTTAAGGTTAGGGTGACCAGACGTCCCGGTTTTCCCGTGACAATCCTGTATGTCATTCCATGTCCCAGTGTCACACCAACCTGCTTGCCTATTGTAGATTCACTCTTCCCAGCCTGGTGCAGGTCTACAATTTTCTTGCTGGTGTCCTTCGACAGCTCTTTGGTCTTGGCCATGGTTGAGTTTGGAGTCTGACTGTTTGAGGTTGTGGACAGGTGTCTTTTATACATTTAAGGAGGTCAAACAGGTGTCATTAATACAGGTAAGGAGTGGAGGACAGAAGAGCTTCTTAAAGAAGAAGTTACAGGTCTGTGAGAGCCAGAAATCTTGCTTGTTTTTTGGGTGACCAAATACTTATTTTCCACCATAATTTACAATCAAATTCTTTAAAAATCCTACAATTTGATTGCCTGTTTTTTTCTCATTTTGTCTCTCCTAGTTGAAGTGTACGTATGATGAAAATTACAGACCTCTCTCATCTTTCTAAGCAGGAGAACTTGCACAATCAGTGGCTGAATAAATTTTTTTTTGCCCCACTGTATGTGGATGCAGCAAGTTGTGCTGTGTTGGGTGCTTATTGATGCACATCATCAGCAAAGTTCCCTCATCCACCTTGACACTACAGTACTGTACTGTATGGAGTGACAAAAATCTGGTCACTCTCCTTAACTGGTTGTATAATTTAGGTAGAGTTTGTGTTCCCCTGCTTATCCAAATAACACAACTCTTTGGATTGTTGGCCATTTCTTTGCTGGTTTTCCTTTTACCTTTTACCCTATTAAAAACACACTTTTACCATTCTGTCATTCTGACATGTGTCTGTACTGCACTTCATCTGTTCTGCACATACCTGAGTCTGGGCAACAACTGATGATATTTATGCTACATTCATCAAGCCTATTGAAACTGAACAATAATAAACTGTCAACACTGGAAGCTTTATCAGATTATCTTCCAGTTAAGCCTTAACCACTGTTTTAGGCTTCGTCACATTAAGCATGAAGGACACCATGCTTTCCCAGCGATATGGTTGTGTAGATTCCACATTTGAAGCGGTACAGCTTGACTTTTACCAGCTCTTATGTACAGTAGCATGATAGGCTGGCATGAGTGTCCCAGCCATCTCTGGAATTATCCGATAAGGTATGTTGCTGAAAAGCTACCCAAAGTCCCACCCAGCATTCTGTCCCGCTGCCCAGTATAGACAGTAAGGCTTCTGTGCACAGACCCTTTAGCCAGATTTCTTCAACACTACTTTCCAATTGAAGTATCAATGTTGAAAGAACTCGATCTGACCCCTGGCTGCACTCTCCAGCGACAGGCTGAAGACAATCCCTTGTTGTCTGAGCACATATTTGATCACCAGCGGTCTCGGTACACACATCTGCGTTTATGAGGCGTTGTGAATGATTTTCTGACTTTCTATGATTTGTAAAATTAAAATATAAGATCGTAAACACTAAACACAAGGACAATGTTTACTGCAAGATGGCATCACTTTGTTTCGTTTAATCTGGGGGAACGTGATGTGATGTTACAGTACATTCCATAGACAGACATGATTTGCAGTCCACTAAACCCCTATGTGGGTGAAACACTTTGTAACGGAATCCTCATACTAACATGAAGAGAAGACAGGATGTGAATTACGAAGAAAGTCTAAAGGACATATCAAAAAGGTGATGGCCATGTCCGGTCTTGCTTTGCACATGCATGTCTTTATTTCCATTGCCACTGAATGCTGTCAGCTGTCCAAATACAAGGAGGAATGTCTGCTAGTGAGATGGCGGCTCTTCGTTTCCAACATCCCATACATTTGGAAGGCAGACAGAAGACATACTTTGGTTTTTCATCATTTTAGCCTGGTTGTCACAGTCTGGTGTCCATTCTGGGAAAACTGGACGTAAGAGAGAAATGGAAAGTCCATTGCAGGGCATCAGGCATGTCCTCCCCCTTTGGGGGAGCTGTGAAGAAACTGGAGTACCTAAAGGACACCTGCATAGACACTGGGAGAAAGATGACAGGTCAGGACTGCAGGCAGGCTAGTCCAGTACCCGTACCCTCTTCTTTCATGCCTGTGTAATGTGTGTAGCATGTGGTTTTGCATTGTCTTGTTGGAAAGTGCACGGACGTCCCTGGAAAAGTTGTCGTCTTGAAGGCAGTTTATGTCACTCTGAAAACTCTGTGCACTTTTCTGCATTAAGTATAAATTACATTTGCCAAGGGCACTGACCCAACCCTATAGCATAACAGACTCTGGCTTTTGTACTTGTTGCTGATAACAGTCTGGATCGTCCTTTTCGTCATTGGTCTGGAACACATGGCGTCCATTTCTTCCAAAACAAGTGTGGAATACTGATTTATCTGACAACTATACACATTTCCTCTGTGTGATGGTAAATCCTGAATGCCTCTGAGCCCAGAGAAGACTAATTTTTCCACATGTTTTAAGTGAAATTTGTGACTGTAACTCTGTATTGAAATTCATGACAAAGGTTTGATAAAGTCGCCCTTGTGGTTCAGTCAGCTATTGATGAATAGTGATTCTTGATGCGGTCCGTCCGAGGGATTGGAGATCATGGATCTGCAGTTTAGGCTTGTGTATCAGATGTGTCATTTATTGATGTATTGATTGATTTATTGATTTATTCATTCTAGAGCGACTTACAATTGATACAGTCTTACAATCCAAGCAATTGTGGGTTAAGGGTCTTGCTCAAGAACCCAACAGTGGCAACTGTTGGATTGGCAGAGGTCGGATTTGAACCCTGGACCTTTTGGTCCATAGTCCAGTACCTTAACCGCTAGGCCACCACAGTGCCGAGTTCTTACACCCTTGCCCTTTATGCACTGAAATTCCGCCAGATTCCTTGAATTGTTTCCTGACTAAGAAATATGGAAACCCCTTCCAGTCTTTCTTTGAGGAACATGCATTTTCTCATGCATTTGTTGACAAACTGGAGATCCTCTGCCCATCTTTGCTCCCCAAAGACTTAGCCTTTCATGGTACTGCTTTTGTACCAATTTATAATTGTAAGTACCCGTTGATCACCAATTTGAAATCACATCATTATTTAGTATTTTTACCTCATTATAAGCCTTAACTTGTCCTTCCCAACTTTTGTTGGAATGTGTTGCAGACCCGAAATGCAGGAAGGGATGTTTATTAACAATTCAGATGAAGTTGACCGGAAATAGCATGAAATATCTCGGGTTCATACTATCTGCAATGAAATAAAAGTCAAAGTAAATTTAAGACACACTCGGGTTTTTTGAATTTGTATTTCCATATTGTCCCAACTTCTTTTCTGATTTGAGGTTGTAAGTTGCTCTGAATAAAAGAGATAAATGTAAATGTAAAAATGGCTGGCTGCTTGGCCAGGAAGAATAATCCGTACAGCAGAGATTTGCAGTATGTTATGTGGAGCTTAGAAGAAACGTTGACTGGATTTAAAAGAAGAGTAGACAAGAGCCTGTTTGTGCTGGAAGGCTAATCTTGGTGTCTTCTGTCCCTCCTTTGCTGAAGGTCTCTTTCTTCAGTTCGTTACTTCTTTTGGGAATCCTTTCCACCTCTATTGTAGCCAGGAAATTCAAATCCACTGTGTCACTGTGTCCATTTTGGGATGAAAAAGAATTTACAGTAGAAGTGACATAAGATACTCTTTCATTAACTCATCTGTAAAATCCTATAAGCCTCCGGTGTCTTTCAGAACAGAGGGCGGAGAAATTCTTGCCTAATGTTACATATTACAGAGTGAAGTTTAATCCGCTTGTGGACTGCAACGATTGGTGTGAACACCGCACAAAAGAGTCCCTGCATCAGGTTTTTGCTTTTCCCCTCGCTGGAGTCAGGTAGTAGATCTAATTTTCCTCGCTGATGACGCCTCTTGATTTTAGTCAAGGAAAAGTACAGGCCGACGTTTGTTATGATCTTGCGAGACGTTTAAAGTGCTGTTGAATTTGGTGATGGATTAACATTTTTATTCTCTCAGTACAAGAAATAAAACCGCGACCCACCACGCTGTGTATTAATTCTAGTTGTGCTTTATTAGGCCTGTCCTTTCAGGGGTGTGCTTTCAGGACATTACAGACTCGCAGATGCAGAACCCATTTCACAAAGCCTTTGTCAACAGCAGATAATGGGGTACAAAAGACATTACTGCACTCACTTAAAGCTACTTTAATTCAGCGGGCTCGGCTTTAAGGAGGAAATCACAGTGCAAATGGCAGCTTAAGCGTGAGGGTCAGTGCATTTTTCCCAGAGTTACGCTTGCGTGCATTCATTATGTGAGCGAACGGGGCGAGGCCGACTTTAACACCTTTGACTTTAGTCTGTTCCATCAACAAGGGCCGGACATAATATGCTCTCGTCATCCGCTTCCGTCCAGCTTCGCGCCTTTGTGCGGCGATGAATGTGGCCTTTATGAAGCTTTTTTGTTGACACATTTCAGCCTGGGGGATTTTCTTGTCCACTTTCTAATACTTGGCAAAAGAATTGGGTCTCTTGCACTTGGCAACCACAAACTCCTACGAAGTCTCGCTTTTCTGCCTTTGTTGCATCTTCAGGCCCATCTCGAAGATGGACAGGGAGCCGCAGCCTAACAGGGCGAATCTCATTTTGACTGATATACGGCTTTGTTCTTGCATGCAATCGTCCGTTTCCAGTGCCATTTCTCAGCTGACGAGAAGGCGGTTGAGTAATTAGTGGTGCAGAAAAGCATGGCTGGACCGAGCTGGTGTTTTCATGTCTGTGAGAAGGGTGCCTTTTCTCCAGGGTGGTTAATAATCCGCTCTTTGACATGCTGCATTTACCATGAATGCGCAGAGGAGGAAAGCTGCCGATCTTTTTTTGTAACAAGCCGAGGCAGATCAGTTTTACCAATGTTTTTGGGCTGTTTGTCAAAGGATAGGCTTACGCACTTCCAGATTCTAAAGAAAAGGTATTCCGTAGGTGTTTATAATCCAACGGCAGGTCTCGGGACTGTGAGAAATTCCAATGCAAGGTGAAGGAATGTAGACACTGAATACCTCATCTGCAGTCCTGGAGCTTTATGTTGGCTTTTATACATATATTCCTAGTGTATATTTGACACATCCAGCTAAGCCAGATTAGTTTATATACAACAGTCAGTTTATATGCAATATTTATAAAGTTGAATAGTTATTTGTGTATGGCATGGCCAGGTAAACCTCCTTGTTTCTCACTCATTGTTCATTTTATCAGTTCCACTTACCATATAGAAGCACTTTGCAGTTC